>CM064480.1:47221715-47296453 GCA_032716605.1 Paralithodes platypus | reverse complement strand
TGTTATTGATATTATAACTTAAAATAGAAAACGAATTTTGAGGAATATCAAGGAAAACTAAGTCTGATGTACTGGGGAATATATTATATTCACCGGATGGGTTTTGGTACTGAAGTGACTAGCACATTATTGTCAGGGTCTACTTCAACATTGTACTCATCATCATTAAATGTGAAGGGGCTAAAGATAGGATTGTCCAGAATGTTTAAGGGAATATTTTCATTATTAGCATTAGTAGGGTTTTCAGAATGATACATCTTCATTGCTTAAATTTGAAAACAAAGGAAAACAATTAAAAACTATAATTTTGTCAATATAACAATTATAGTGTTATGGCATGTTCACTTTATCTGAATGTAAACCTATCGGGTTGCTTCCTGTTACGATGATGTTTACCCGGGGTGGGTGGTGTGTGTTGAAGGTCCCCTGGTATCCTGAGTTCGGTATCCATCCGGTGTTGTTGCGTATGCGCCGATTCCCCGCCCGTGATGGCCGTTGGAAAGATAGCAGCTGCTACCTTCCCACCGGCCATCACGGTTGGGTTAGCGTGATGGTGGAGGCAGTCATCCGATGATTAGAAGATGTAGGAGAGGTCCGATGTGACGGTGGGGAGGTGGAGGTGTACGGTGGGAGGGTGGAGAGTGGGTGGATAGAGAGGAGTGGTGCGTGAGGGTGGGAGTGTTGTGGAGGGTGGAGATGCGACGGGTAGTTGGCAGAATAGGGTCAGTCCGGCGGGGGAGGGGGGGGGGGGGTACGGAGAGAGGAGGGAAGGACATTGAAGTAGAATAAGGATTATTATACCTTTATGGGTAAAGATGGGAGGGTACGGGGGGGGGAGTAAAGATGTTTTGCTGTATGGCGGGAGGATGTAGGTGTACGGGGTGAGTTTGGCCGCTGGTTGGTAGTTTGACGGTTGGCTGGAATATGTTGTTAGCGAGCTTGTTGATGACGTCTTGTCCTATCTCCTCCCTCACAACAAGCGTCCGATAGCTAAAAAAAAAGCTAGTTTACCATCCCTCCTGGCTTCTTTCAGGGCATCCAGTTGGCTGCGGCGAGTCTCTACAGTGACAGGGCACAGGTCATCATTAACAAATATCAAATATATGTGTATCCTTCAGCTTGCGTCGATTTCGGTAAATCGCATCTCGGTCTGGGATAATTGGCAAACCTGGCGACGATATCACGACACCCTTGGTTGTTATACTTGCTCACGCGATGCACTCTTTCGAATGTTATGTTTTTTCATGTCAAATTTATCTTTCATTAACTATATATTTTTCTGTTGAGTATGCTCCCAGTTCTCCCCTGCATGCTCAGGAACACCAGAGAAACGCAGGTTGTTGCGTCGTCCCTGGTCATCATTGTAGTCAAGTCGGTACTGGAGGTCATTTAGCTGAGCTTTAAGGGTCTTACTTTCTTCGTTGGGTTGCTGAATGGTCGCAGCTGCATTTCTCCGCTCCTTGGCCGCAATGGAGAGATCAGATTATGACTCGTCAGGCCTGGACCGAGTAAATTCCAGACTTGCGATGACATCATTAACTCGCGTATCAGTATCCCTCATAGAGTCCGTCAGTTGTATGTGCACGATCCATGGAATCTTTAAGATATTTACGTTGTGTGTCAAACAATTTTAGGATTTCTTCTTGTTCCAATATGGCAGTGTACTATATGATTTGGTGAACGATAGCAGCTGGAGTTGTGACGTCAGGTATCTACTGCGCATGCGCAGATCGGGAACAAAATGATGTAGGGGGATGTAGCAATGGATCCTTACTTTTTAACATCAAATAATGACAAAGTCCAAAAGTATAATTTTTAGATTTTGGCAGAATATTACTCTCTGAGTCTTACTATGTTGGCTTAACAGATGTGGAGACGGTAGGGCGCCTGCATCCACTATAAATTCACAATATATGGTGGAAGGTAGATCAAGTTGTTTACACAAAATGGCTGGTTACGTGTGTCGTCAATATATCGGACGTTCGGCAATATATTGGACGTTCGGCAATTATTCATATGTACTCACGGCAAACCTTATCTATGAAGATTAAAAATAGAAGAAATTAGCCTGTACCGATTGGTTAAGGCGCCACTTCTCAAATCGAAAACCTTCCGCATAAATAATTTCCGTGCCCAGGAACGCCAAGGCTGGTAGCGTAAGAAAATTGTTCATACGCCACGGTTTTTGACTCCATCAACGTGAGGTATTGATTAAGACACTTATGGAATATAAAGCTCTTTACAAAATAGTAGACATAATTTCAGAAATATACAAAGGAGATATGACGCGCATAGAAATAACACTAAACAGCAAGGCTTTTGACTCCATTAAACGTGAGGTGTTGATGAAAACACTTATGGAATATAAAGCTCATCACAAAATAGTAGACATAAATTCATAAATATATCAGGGAGATATGACGCAAATAGAAATAACACCAAACAGCAAGAAGAAAATTAATATAACAAGCGGAATAAGACAGGGGTGCACTGCTTCTACATTTGTAATAATGAAACATACACAATGAAAGTGCTGGGTTCTACAATGACCAATTATATATCAGCTCCCTATTCTTCGCGGATGACTGCCTACTACTAAGTCATAGTGGCGATGAGGTGAAGAAAAGTATAGACACCCTGGTGGAGGTTGGCAAACAGTGTGGACAAAAAAATAATTAATATAACGGGTAATATATTAATAGTTATCCAAGAAGACGAACCGGAAGACATACATGGAATAAGAGTACAGACAAACGTAACATATTTAGGAATAATGATCAACAACACAAGACACTGTTTTATGCTCCAGCAGAAATTTATGTTTGAAAAAGCGGAAAAAATGGATAACTTAACTTATCCAATGATCCATAAAAGCTGTAACAGATTATTGATAGGAAAGACCTACTGGAAAAGTGTAGCCTTGCCAACTATACTGTACGGCACAAATGTAATGAACATAACTAAAAAAAATAATAAGCTTCAGACAATTGAAGGTTAATATACAGGAGACGCAACAACGTGTTTTTCAGGTATTTTTTTTTTTGGTATTTTGATTTTGTTTTTGGTGTTTTAGTCGAATCTAGTGATGAAATTGAATGGGAATTAAGCATTTACCCATTATCCATCAATCTAAAGACACGCCCCCCCCCCCCCCCCGATAGTGGAGAGGGCTATGAAGATCAGGGAAATTGAGGGGTAAAAAGCGTATAGAACACGATAATACACATTTTTAACCAAAATTTGGCTCGGGTTTTGTCAATTTCCAGACCCATAAAACCCGACTTTTGAAAACCCGAGCCAAGTTTTGACGAAACTTGGCTCGGATTTAACTAATTTAATAATGAAAATAACACAGTAACCTTATTAACATGTTGGCTCGGGTTTTGTAAATTTCCATACCCATATAACCCGACATTTCGAAAACACGAGCCAAGTTTTGACGAAACTTGGCTCGGATTTTACTAATGTTTATGTTAAAATTACACAGTAACCCTAATCAAATCTTTGTTTGGGTTTTCATAGGGTTAACATTAGCCTAACCTAACCTAGTAAGAATGGGGTTAACATTAGCCTAACCTAACAACCTTACCTAACCTAACCTAGTAAGAATGGGTTTAACATTAGCCTAACCTAACAACCTTACCTAACCTAACCTAGTAAGAATGGGGTTAACATTAGCCTAACCTAACAACCTTACCTAACCTAACCTAGTAAGAATGGGGTTAACATTAGCCTAACCTAACAACCTTACCTAACCTAACCTAGTAAGAAGGGGGTTAACATTAGCCTAACCTAACAACCTTACCTAACCTAACCTAGTATTATGGGTGGGGGCTGCCACCCCGCTGGTTGGGTACTGGCTGAAAAACTTATTGTTTTACAGTAGGCCTAGGCCTATGTATTTTGTTTTGTTTTCCCTTATAATACATTTCAGCTCTTAATGACATATATAGCAATGATGTATATGCTCTACCGGACCTATTAGGCCTAAAAAAATCGATGGGCTAACTGTCGGTCCAAAACTTCAGTATAACCAACATGCCAGCTTAAACCTATGCGAGAAAATATTTTACTTTGTTACTTTGCGATCACCCATTAAGATTCCCGAGCTAGCTGTGGTCCGGCTCCTTTTATTGTCCCAACCAACCAACTAACCTTATATTAATGAACAGAGGAGGTACTGGGCTGCCTGGCTGGCCGCTGGAGGCTCGATCACCACTCATCTTGGTCAACAGCTGGTGGATTTTTGTTTCGAATATTTCCATGTAAAACAAGTGTATGTGCATTTCAAAAGTAGCTGTCCTCGTTAGCTGTATTTGGAACACTGGTTATTGCACTTTGGACAGTGTACACTTATTGGAAGGCGACAATGTCTTAAGCAGCCTCAGTGTTTTTAAAGACGGTGGAAAAAGCTTTGATCGGCTCACACCCTCTACACAAGCTGGCCAGAATCAAACTGATAGCTTATATCCCGGGCCACCTGTTTTCCAAATCATGGCATCACCTGATTGGTCGATAGACATCACGTGTCAGTGAACTCGAGTACTCTTGGCATGAATTAGGTAGGGTGATTACTTTGGCCACGACGCCACCAGTATAGTTCATTGCATTCGCCACCAGATGTCTCAGTTGTTGACTGACAGTCATGCAAAACAGCTCTCCCAGAAGAAGACGAAAAAGAAGAAGTGTTAACAAACCCTTAAAACGTAAATATCCATATAATATGAATTATGTTAGTTTCCTGGGAATTACACCTACATCAAAAATTTGGAAAAAAATTACTTAATCACATGCTATTGAGCTTAATTTTTTACCAATATTGTAGCGCCTCCTGAATATTGACCCAATTGAAAATAAACTATACAGACAGATATTGGGAGCACCAAGGTAGGCACCTGTAACAACACTAAGAGGAAAGGTAGGTGTATCGCCGATGAAAACAAGAATAATGTAAGGAAACTGCAATACCTACGGCACATTACACAGTCCCATACACTAGAAAATTGAAAAAAATCCTAGAAAACCCTCATAAAGGAAGTAGTAGAAACAATGAAAATTACAAAAAAAATATAAATTTAAGTGTATTAAGGATGTGAATGAACATTAACAAGAAATATCGGAAATTTTTTATTTTAATACCACAAATTTTCCGAGTGTTTTTCATAAACAAAATTGTTCATTTGCATCAATATATAGTGTTTGTAATTAATTAGAAATCTCGGGAAAACCTATTTTCCCCATTAGGCCTATCGATCGATGTTGAGACACGCCCCCCCCCCCCCCCCCCCCCCAACAGTGATTTGAAAAGACATTAGCCTAACCTAACAACCTTACCTAACCTAACCTAGTATTATGGGTGGGGGCTGCTGCCCCCACACCCCCGCTGGTTGAGTACTAATCCCTTTGTAAAAAAAAAAATAATAAAAAAATTGGCCGTCGATTATACGAAGGTGAAAGAATTTCGATAAAGTCTACGGTTTTTACTATGCAATGTTCAGCTTTGATTGTACATTGATAACGGGAAAGTACCGTATTGACAACCTTGTTACGAAAATTAAATTTTAGTTGTTGTTGTTGTTGTTGTTCCCTAAGCTGCCTGGCCGAACAGCCCCGAGTCTCTGAGGAAGGCCATGGCCACGATCGGGCTTTCCCACAGAGCTCTCATTGAGTGTAGATTATGTTGTTGGCGTAAGTGGTTGTGTGAAATGCAGTCTTCTATGATGTGTTTAATGGTATGGGGTGCTGTGTTACATCCCGGGCAGGCGTCGACAACGGAGTCATCCAGTCTCTTCTGATAGCTCAGGAGAGCTGGATGGTGTCCGCATCTCAGCCTGGCCAGGTGGACTCTGTCCTCGCGAGGGAGGGAGGATTCGGAAGGATGGATTTCGGGAGGTCGTGCATGCAGCTGCGTGTTGTCTGTGAGTGAGTGGATGGATTGGCGAGAGATATGAGTATGGATGTGCTTCTGGAAGTTGGTTCGGGGTGGGCAGGGAGGGAGAGAGTACAATAATTGTGTGTGATACCGTGTGCTGGGTGTTGTTTTGATATTTCTTGGTGTCTGTGGGTGTGTTGCCATGTAGTTTAGTGGGTGGTCTTGGTTCGTAGAGGCTGCTGCCAGGAATTGAGTGCCTCTCATGTCCAGATGGTCTTTGACTTTGAGGATTTTGGTTTCTTGATGTAGGTGATCTGTGGGTGCAGTAGCTGTGCAGCCTGTAATGATCTTCAGGGCTTTGTTTTGAATAGTCTGTAAGGTCTGTGACGCTCCTGCATAGTAGCCACGTGCGGGCATGCGCGAGTGTCGGCTGCCCAGCCGTTTAGAAACCGGCTGCCGGCAGCCGGCCGGCCGGCTTTTCCTTAGTATATATCCTACGACAATGTAACTAATGTCTGGGATATTCTTATGTTGTTTCACAGCTTGAAGCTGCCCTTATTCTTAACCAACGCATCTTAGTATATTTTATTCTCGATAGTTGATTGTTTCATTATAATATATAAGATGTAAGTCTAGTGAGAGTGGGAGGAGACGAGCGGGAGAGAGAGACCGGCTGGGGGACGTTGCTTCGCGCGGGCGCGGAGAGTCTAGCTTGGGACGAGCCTGATGTTTGCCAATTTGATCGCAACGTTAGGCTTAGTTTCGACTCATGCAAGGGGTAGAGGATTTTGACCCGGCAACGGTGTTGAGTGTTGCCAAGCATGGGATGTATTTCGCATGCCTAGGGTGGGGTCCAGACAGATTCAAGACTCAGAGCTCACCTCACTGTCGTACCCTTCGGACCCCCTTGATATTTATCCCTCTCAACCCCACTTAGAAACTTTCTCTCTTACTTTGTATACCTTCTTTCCACTACTTCACCAATCTATTTAATTATCCCATCCCCTTGATAGACCTTATATCTATTATTGTATTAACGACGAGCTCTCAGATAATTAGATAGAATTTTGGGCCTTATGCAGAGATGTAATTGTTAATGAGACCTAGGAAGCTTTTTTGTTGTCTCATATTTGGTGGTTTCATGCTTGCTGGTGTGTTCTTGTGGCAGGTGAGCAGGGGCTAGACCGGAGGGGAGGCTTTTTGCGATCCTTTGAGTAAAGTCTGCTGGTGCGAGTCCTGTGGACCCGCACGACTTTACTAGGATACCCGTGGGAGTCTGGGGGCATTTTCTTGTCTGTGTGCCTGTGTGTCTAGTGTTGTGTTTGTGTGAGGGCCCTTGCCTAGTCCACTCAGCACTGCGCTAGCACGTCTTGCGTTTGTTTTAGGGTCGCCAGGAGAGAGTCAGATACTGGGATCTGAGTCTCTCAAGAGAGCACCCTTTCAATTAGAGTAATTTGGCGCACAGACTTGGGAACGTCCCTAGGCTAGAGAAGGTGGCTCAGCCCGGGTATCCGAAGCCTATATCCTTCCGGCTAGACCTCTGCCACCTGGCAGATTAACAGCTAGCGGTTTATTATATCTGTATGCTTGTTATTGTGCCACAGTTTACTGTCTTTGTGAGCATTGTGAGTCAGTGTGTGGCTTAGAGACTCTGTCCGAGCAGGCTTGCCTGACTAAGAGTGAGAAGCACACCTGTATGTGGTTATGTTGCGAGTTGCTACCTTTATTTAATTATACCTATGCCATTATACACTGTAGGTCCTATCACTAGTATTTATTCCTGCTTATTAGTTAAGAGTTCTCTAAATCCTTAACGTACTTTCTTTGCTAAGCATCAGATCCTACATTAGCCGCATGCAGTTTAGAAACCCGCATCTTGTCTACCGGTACGATGTTTTGAGGACGGTTTGCTTTCACCTTCTTTCACGCACGGGTGATTAGTTGTATTAATTAACGTAACGTTAAATGTACTTTCTTCTAGTTTGTTATTAAATTGTTTCTGCAATTTAATTCCGTCATCTATCTTTTCCTTGAAGCTTTAAGTCAACTTAATTGTGTGATCTTTTATATAGCCTGCTTGACTATCAGCAGTCTATAGTGCGTGCACCCTGTAACCGAGTCATAGGATACTTTGTTGTCCAGGCAGGACTCTTGACGGTTTAGGGTGGTTTGTTGCCTGGGTTTATAGATAAGGGTTGGATCTAGCGTTTTCCGTTGTTGCTTGTTGCCGCATACCTAGTCCAATAGAAAGAGCCCAGTGTTTATATATCCCAGGACGTAACAAATGGCGACCTTGCATAGGATTTACTGAACAGAGGAATATAGTGGTCATTTGATTTGAGATTCCTTATGATTAGAGGAATACAGTGGACATAGATTTTTTTTTTTGGAGCAACCAATATAACACATTAAAGACTTTAAATAACATTAGTATATACATACTTGCTTAGGAGATAAGGCACATTCTATAACCGTGATAATTACTGCAGTACACAAACATGTCTAATACATCAGAACACATTGGTGGGTCAGGTCACGATATGGGCTCGGAGGGAGAAAGACCTGTGGAGTGGCTAGTCGATAGCGAGGAGGGTGCTAGAAGATTTTTAGAGGTGCCCCTTACCGCTGCCAGGGTGTTGAAGCTGAATAAGTATGGCTTAAAGTGTGTGGCAGGTCTTCAGGATCACCAGGGTTTAAGTGGCATGAGGAAAGATCAGCTGAGGACTTTGGTATTGGGTTTAGAAGGGAGAGACCTGGGTGGAGAGGCGACTGGGGGCCCCGGTCCACAGCCCCCCCTCCACTCTACCCCCATATCAAACGACAGGGTGCCTGAATTTAGTACATACCCCCAAGTTGATGGTCAATGGCAGCGTGGAATTCAATCACAGGGACCCTCTCCATTAAATGCACCTTCCCCTCCTCAAGGGTTGACTCCAGATTTGTTGTTTCGGCTTGAGATGGCCAAGGTTGAGGCTGCCGAGAGACAGGCTAGTGTGCAGGCTGAGTTTGCTAGAGCTCAGGTTGAGGCTACCGAAAGACAGGCTAGCATGCAGGCTGAGGCTGCAGAGAGAACAGCTATATGAGAGGCTGAACTGCAGGCAGAGTCTACTAGGTATCGGGCTGACACGGAGCTGGAGAGATCTCGAGTGGAGGTAACAGGGCGAAATATTGGGGGAGGTAACAGACATCGGGACCAATCATTGTCGCACCTGCTTAAACTAGTTCCTGTGTTCGATGAATCATGTGTAACTGAGTTTTTTATGCGATTTGAGAAGAAGTGTCAGGAACACCAGTGGCCTCAGGAAAAGTGGGCAGCATTAGTTTCATCAAGACTCCTAGGAAAGGGGCTAAAAGCGTATGATGCACTACCTTTAGAGTCCTGTTTAGTTTATGATGAGCTAAAGAAGGCTGTGCTACGGGCCTATGAGTTACAACCAGAAACTTACCGCTTGAAGTTTCAGGGTGTTACTAAGGGCAAGGATAGTACCTTCCTAGAACACGCCCGGGACTTGTCTGATGCACTACGACATTGGCTGCGTTCTGAGAGGGCAGCTACTTTTGAGGAGTTGAGTGAGCTGGTTCTCTTGGAGCAGTTCTTTAAGTGCACAGGCGGGGACTTAACATTAAATATAATGGAAACAAATCCTAGAACTCTCCAGGAGGCAGCAGAAATGGCTGACCTCCGACTGTCATTAATTCAAGGGTGCGAAGCAGCAGCTAGGAGTGAGTCGGGTGCAAAGGATCATACCCCTCCCCCTCCCAAGAATTTTGATACACATAAATACACAAAACCATCTAGCACTGACAATAAAACTGAACATAAACCAAATACCGTCCCGTATAAGAAGTCTAATGGTACCTCCCATTCCCAAGGGAAACCAAAGAGTAAAGAGTGCTTTGCATGTCACAAGGAGGGTCACTTTGCAAATGCTTGTCCGAACAAGCCACCAAACAAGGTTGTGTCATTGGTCCGCAGCATAGGGGTGTTGCCTATATCTTCTGAGTTTGCCCAGGGTAGTTCGTCAGAGGTTGGGACACAGCCTGTGTTCAAGAGTCCGGAAGGCTCGAACCCTGTCCGCGACGTCTTTGGGGTTCATAGAGGGCATGGTTTTGTGAGGTGGGCTGGCGAAAGGCGAGGAGTTAAGCTATTGCGTGATACTGGGGCTTCTCAGACCTTGTTAAAGAACTTTACTGGTAGGCCGATTAACGCTGCTCGGGTGGTGGTAGTTCAGGGGATTAATGCTACGAAGTCCTACCCGCTGGTGCGGATGGAGCAGGAGGTGGGTGGTGTGGCGAAGGAGCTGGATGTCGGAATTGTAGAGAACTTGCCTGTTGGGGGCATCGACCTCCTCCTCGGCAACGACTTTGCGGTGCCTGCTTCTAAGGTTTCACCCTTGGTCGTTGCCGAGAAGGCGGCCGACGTTAGTAGGGAGGAACAGGAGTGGGTTGAGAAGTGTAGCGTACAAACCATGGCGTGTGTTGTGACGCGTTCTCAGACATCCGGAGCCTTGCAGCCACCACCTCAGTCTATCAAACCGCGGAGGAAAGGTCACAAGAAAACGGGAAGTGTTGGTCAATTGGAGAGTTTTGAGCCGGCAGTGTTTCTTGGTGACTCATTATTGGCACCTATGTTAGAGTCTGGAGAGGCCCCAGGACCTGTCACAGCTAGTGAGGAGGTAGGGCAGGAAGAGACTCCGAGGCAGCAACGTTACACACGGAGAGAAAAAGGGTTGCTCAGTTTGATATTGGGGGAGGACTTGGGTTGCTTCGGAAGCATCTAGACAGGTTGGTTCCCTCAGATATTTGTAAACTGCAGTTGGAGGATCCGGAAGTTCAGAAGTGTGGTAATGGTGCTGTCGAGATCAAACACGAGGACGGGAAACATGTCATGTGAACCTGTTGGAGGAGTTTGTGAGGCAACCACCTGAGCAGCCTACTGTCCCTGCGTTGGTCTGCCGCGGCCAAGGTGGAGAAGGAGAGGGGGGCAGTAGGGCACAGGTGGAGGAGAGTAGGGATTGGCATGTCTCGGCGGAGCAGTGGGCGGGGGACACGAGTCTGGTGGCTGTGGAAGCGCTAGAGCACCTGCCTGAGCAGCAGTGTGCAGCGCTCCAGCACCAGCTCGGTTCATACCCCACTGGTCGTGCCGAGCCCCTGAGTCTCACAACTCGGGCGGTGCAAGATGTTCCGCGGGCCGGTCACGTGAATGTTGAAAGACCGTTAGCCTCGTTGTTTCGGTGATTCAAGGTGGGCGACGAGGCTTTGGCATGGTTGCCAGGTCAGGGTCGACCCATGGCTGCCAAGGGTGGTGGTCAAAAGGAGGACTTTGACCAGATTGGTGAGGTTGGCTGTGGCATGGAAGTGCCCAGTCGTCGCATAGCTTCCCAATGCTGCTCTAGTCAATTGCAACAGCCCTACCATAGACCGACTGTATCTGGCCATGTCGCTAAAAGCGGTGATGCTGCGCAGGCAGATGTAGTCGTAAGAAATGCGGGGGTGTGCATGTACGGTATCGGCGGGGAAGCCTTAGCAATAATGAACTATGGGAGTGACTGCACAGGTGGTACTGATTGTCCCTCTCATCACCTGGCTGTTCTAGGGATGAAGGTGGAGAAGGAGGGAGACTACAGGTTAGAAGCTGCGGTCTCGGCTGGGTTGTGGGAGGGCACTAGGCATGTTGTTCGTGGAGACAGTGCAAGGCAGTTGTTTACTAGGCTATGGCAGTACTTTCGCATGTTTGTTCATTCTCCAGGCCTGATGTACGAAGTAGAATCCGACATGGAGGCTGGAGACAGTGCAAGGTTCAAATTGGCTCCCTACCGTATGAATCCTGCTCGACAGCCTGTGGTGCAAGCAGAGCTGGATTACGTGTTGACGAAGGGTCTGAGGGATAAGGAATGTTGTGAGTGGTCGTTGCCTGTAACTTTGCAACCGGTGTTAAGTTGCAAGATCAGTGAGTGTGTTGATTGCGAGAGTGTGTGTGCATTATCCCTGACAGACGCCTATACCTTATCGAGAGATGACGACACCATAGACGGCCTCGGGGCTGCATCGCCTATCACGAAGGTAGAACTAGTGAAAGGATATTGGCAGGCCCCGTTGCCGGAAAGAGCGAAGAGAAATGCCAGTCTTGTGATGAACTGGGCAGTTTATCAGTGCCAGGTGTTGTTTTGCTGCCGGGACACAAGTTGGATGTGTGGCATGCTAAGGGGCACTTAATGTTTTGGCTGATTGTTTGTCACGGGAGGGTTTGTTTGCAGGAGAACCCTCGCCGTTCAGTCAGTGTGTGTTGAGAGTGGAGTAAAATAGGCTTGCCCCTGTAAGTGCAGCCGCCATAAACAAATAAAAAAAGCAAAAACCTTATAAAAACTCTTTATTTTTATAACGTGTAGAATTTTGTATAAGATGTTGTAGCAGTATCTAAGTTGAATGTTTTCGCTTATTGTCGCTATGTTAGTTGAACTTGCTCGGTGGAGTGCAACAGTCTTTACTTTTTTTTATATATAATGCCTTGTGTCGCAACAGTGTGTGGTACTATGAGAAGCTTTCTGTTAGATATGAAGAACTTAGTCAAGTGTCTTATATCTTGGGGGGAGGTCTGACGCTCCTGCATAGTTCGGGCATGCGCGAGTGTCGGCTGCCCAGCCGTTTAGAAACCGGCTGGCGGCAGCCGGCCGGCCGGCTTTTCCTTAGTATATATCCTACGACAATGTAACTAATGTCTGGGATATTCTTATGTTGTTTCACAGCTTGAAGCTGCCCTTATTCTTAACCAACGCATCTTAGTATATTTTATTCTCGATAGTTGATTGTTTCATTATAATATATAAGATGTAAGTCTAGTGAGAGTGGGAGGAGACGAGCGGGAGAGAGAGACCGGCAGGGGGACGTTGCTTCGCGCGGGCGCGGAGAGTCTAGCTTGGGACGAGCCTGATGTTTGCCAATTTGATCGCAACGTTAGGCTTAGTTTCGACTCACGCAAGGGGTAGAGGATTTTGACCCGGCAACGGTGTTGAGTGTTGCCAAGCATGGGATGTATTTCGCATGCCTAGGGTGGGGTCCAGACAGATTCAAGACTCAGAGCTCACCTCACTGTCGTACCCTTCGGACCCCCTTGATATCTATCCCTCTCAACCCCACTTAGAAACTTTCTCTCTTACTTTGTATACCTTCTTTCCACTACTTCACCAATCTATTTAATTATCCCATCCCCTTGATAGACCTTATATCTATTATTGTTTTAACGACGAGCTCTCAGATAATTAGATAGGATTTTGGGCCTTATGCAGAGATGTAATTGTTAATGAGACCTAGGAAGCTTTTTAGTTGTCTCATATTTGGTGGTTTCATGCTTGCTAGTGTGTTCTTGTGGCAGGTGAGCAGGGGCTAGACCGGAGGGGAGGCTTTTTGCGATCCTTTAAGTAAAGTCTGCTGGTGCGAGTCCTGTGGACCCGCACGACTTTACTAGGATACCCGTGGGAGTCTGGGGGCATTTTCTTGTCTGTGTGCCTGTGTGTCTAGTGTTGTGTTGTGTGAGGGCCCTTGCCTAGTCCACTCAGCACTGCGCTAGCACGTCTTGCGTTTGTTTTAGGGTCGCCAGGAGAGAGTCAGATACTTGGGATCTGAGTCTCTCAAGAGAGCACCCTTTCAATTAGAGTAATTTGGCGCACAGACTTGGGAACGTCCCTAGGCTAGAGCAGGTGGCTCAGCCCGGGTATC
This sequence comes from Paralithodes platypus, assembly GCA_032716605.1. NCBI lineage: Eukaryota > Metazoa > Arthropoda > Malacostraca > Decapoda > Lithodidae > Paralithodes > Paralithodes platypus. The sequence goes on along the minus strand of CM064480.1, from coordinate 47,282,865 downwards.
CGAAGCCTATATCCTTCCGGCTAGACCTCTGCCACCTGGCAGATTAACAGCTAGCGGTTTATTATATCTGTATGCTTGTTATTGTACCACAGTTTACCGTCTTTGTGAGTCAGGGTGTGGCTTAGAAACTCTGTCCGAGCAGGCTTGCCTGACTAAGAGTGAGAAGCACACCTGTATGTGGTTATGTTGCGAGTTGCTACCTTTATTTAATTATACCTATGCCATTATACACTGTAGGTCCTATCACTAGTATTTATTCCTGCTTATGAGTTAAGAGTTCTCTAAATCCGTAACGTACTTTCTTTGCTAAGCATCAGATCCTACAGTAGCCGTATGCAGTTTAGAAACCCGCATCTTGTCTACCGGTACGATGTTTTGAGGACTGTTTGCTTTCACCTTCTTTCACGCAAGGGTGATTAGTTGTATTAATTAACGTAATGTTAAATGTACTTTCTTCTAGTTTGTTATTAAATTGTTTCTGCAATTTAATTCCGTCATCTATCTTTTCCTTGAAGCTTTAAGTCAACTTAATTGTGTGATCTTTTATATAGCCTGCTTGACTATCAGCAGTCTATAGTGCGTGCACCCTGTAACCGAGTCATAGGATACTTTGTTGTCCAGGCAGGACTCTTGACGGTTTAGGGTGGTTTGTTGCCTGGGTTTATAGATAAGGGTTGGATCTAGCGTTTTCCGTTGTTGCTTGTTGCCGCATACCTAGTCCAATAGAAAGAGCCCAGTGTTTATATATCCCAGGACGTAACAGGTCTTATGATGTGTTTCAGCTAGGTTAGAAGCCCAGGCTGGGCTTGCGTATTCCATCATTGATCTTATGTATTGTTTATATACTGTGGTGGTAGTTTCTTTGTTGTGTCCAAATTTTGTGTGAGCAAGTGACCTGAGGGCGTTAAGTCTGGGTGTCAGTTTCTTTTTAATGTTTGTGGTGTGCTGTTTGAATGTCATAGGAGTATCATATGTTACTCCTAGGATTTTGGGTGTGTGTGTATGTGTTAGGGGTGTGTTGTTTATGGTGAGTTGAGGGATGTATTCGTGTTCACCTGTCCAGCTTGTGAGCAGGGTTGCGGTGGATTTGGCTGGAGCTAGATTAAGTCTGTTTGTAGTGCACCAGCCATGTAGTGTGTTGAGATAGGGTTGAAGGAGATCTGTTGCTCTTCTTGGGTCATGGTGTGTGCATGCGAGTGTTATGTCATCTGCATAGGAGGCTAAGTTTATTTGGGGCGTATTGGGTGTAGTTATATCGTGCATGTACAGATTGAAGAGTGCGGGCGATAGGACGGATCCTTGTGGGACTCCGTTTGGAAAGTTTCTGATTTTAGATGACTGACCGGCAAAAGATAAGTGTGCACATCTGCCTGCTAGGAAGTTGGCCAGCCACCTGTTTGTGTTGTTGTGCATGTTTGTGTTGTAGATTTTGTTTGTTAGGTTGTGGCGGGGGATGGCATCGAAGGCTTTACTAATGTCGAGTGTGGCTAATAGTGATCTGTGTGGTGGTCTAGCTGAGTTGATGCCGTCAAAAGCTCCTTGTGTAAGGTCTGTGAGAAGAGTTTTTGGTGAGTGCAGTGGCCTAAAGCCATGTTGTGTTGGAGCTAGGGGTAGGTCGGGTGTAATTAGTTGTAATACTAGGCATTCCATGACTTTGGAGGGGGAGCAAAGGAGTGTGATGGGGCGGTGCGAGGAGGGTAGCGTGGGGTCTTTGTTGGGTTTGGGGAATGTGATGATGATACCATGCTTCCAAATGTCTGGAATTGTGTTGTGTGAATAGCTGTAGTTTGATATGTTAGTGAGTGCTTGTATGCCTTGTGGTCCCAGGTGTCTGAGGTGTATGTTGCTTTTGTTGTCTAGGCCACAGGCAGGTGAGTGCTTGAGATTGTTGATGATATGCTTTGTCTGGTGATTGGTGAAGGGTGTATAGTCAGGGTCTGTGGGGAATTGTCTCTTACGTCGGATGACACGTCGGTCGTCTTTGTGAGGTTTTAGGTGGCTGACATGTGAGAAGTGATTGATGAGAGTGTTTGCTTGTTGTTTACATGAAGGAGTAGAGTCTGTTGTTGTGATTGCAGGATGTGATTGTGTTGTGTTGCTGTTGGAAAGTGTGATGCTGTTTAGTGTTTTGTGATCAAGTGTTTGTAGGAAGTTATTCCAATTTAGTTTTTGTTGTTCTTGTATTTTGTTGTTAGTTTGGGTGTTGAGTGCTTGAATTTGTTGTGTGATGTCTTGTGTGTGGGGTGCTGGGGAGTGTTTCAGTGTGTCGCGTTGTCTGATGAGGTTTTGAATTTCTGGTGTGAAGTTGGGGTTGTGTCTTTTTCTGTTACCTCTTGGAATGTGTTTCTTGTCAGCGTTTTGGATAGTTTTATTGAGTATGTGTACAGCATTGTTGATGTTAGTGATGGGTGTACTGTTTAGAGTTGTGAAGTGTTGTTCTGTCTCATTTGTAAATGCTTCCCAGTTAGCTCTTTTATAATTGGTGTATGTGTGTTTGTGGCTAGCTGGGGTGAGTCTGGTTTTGGTGGTGATAATGATCGGGAGGTGGTCAGAGCCTAAGGTTCTGACCACCCTCCAGGATGTTGTGGGGGCGAGTTCTGGGGAGCAAAAGGTGATGTCTGGAGATGATGGGTTATAGAGGGCTTGGTGAGGAATATGGGTATGTTGATGGATGTCGTTAAGGATGATGAGGTTATCTGTTTGGTTTTGTAGTACCAGCCCTCTGTCTGTGTCGGGGTTGTCGACAAACCTGGCCGACGTCTTGGCGTTGAAGTCACCACCCAGGATGATGTGTGGGGTGTTTGTGATGTGTTGTAAGTGTGGTCTGTATTCATTTGGTACTGTAGGGGATGTTTGGGGAGGGATGTATGTGTTTATGATGGTTATGTTGGATTTGTTGCCAGTGCGTATTTTAATTGATTGTATTTCTGTTGTGTTATCATTTGGGGGGAGGAGGGATTTGGTTTGTACACTGGTTACTATGTATGATATTTCATTGTGTACCAGGGTGATGAGTCCACCGCCCCCGCCGACAGCCCGGTCTTGTCTGATGGTGGTGAAATTATGAAATGTGGGTGTTTTTTGTGATGTGCGGAGTTTTGTTTCTTGTAAGATGGCAATGTGTATGTTGTGTTGTTTGATGAAGTGTGAGAGTTCGTGTTTCTTTGTGTTAATGCCATCTATGTTCAATTGGAGAATGTTAATGTTATGTGCACGATGTATGTTGGGTGCTGCTGCACGAGGATGGGGTGGGGGTGAGGGAGGGGCTGGAGGTTGGGATGGGTGAGGTGGGGGTGGGGATTGGGGAGCAGGAGATGGGGGTTGGAATGGATTAGGAGGGGGTGTGTATGTTGAGTTGAGGATGTGGATGGTATGGGGAGGTTAGGTGGGTTAGGGAGGAGAGGTGGACGGATTTTAGGGGGGGTAGTGGATGATATGGAAAGGCTAGGTGGGTTGGGGAGGAGAGGTGGACGGGTTTTAGGCGAAGGATTTGACTGGGAGAGGGAGGGGCATGAGAACAGGTCCAGGTGTTCGTGTAGTGTTTCTTGGAGGCAAGTGTTGTACAGGTGAAGTGGGTCCAGTTCCTGCATGCATTGCAGAGAACTGAACCCTTAGTGTGGCGACTCGAAGTGATGGGTTTTGAGCAAGTTGGACATATGTATGTGTACGTGGGTCCTAGGTTTTTAGTAGTAAACTTTATATTAGGTTTTTCCGAGGGTTTAACACATTTGCATATGATCTTTAGAGCTGTCGATAACTGGAAGTACCGTATTGACAACCTTGTTACGAAAAATAAATGTTAGTACCATACTTTTTTATTAGGTTTTGCCGAGGGTTAAAACAAATTTTCTTATGATCTTTGGAGCATATAGATTCAATATTTATCTTCAAATATATCAACAAAATTTGTGGTATTAAAATAACATTGAACCGAAATATCTCAAGCATAGTGAAATAAAGAAAATGATAAAAGAGGAACTCAAGAAAATAAGGAACATACTTGATACAGAAAATTTGAAAATAGAAATGGCAGAAAAGACAAGTGTAGAACCATATAGGAAGTGTCCATGTACACGTGCCGAACTAACACATAATTTGAATGAAAAGAAAAGGTTCCAAGGTGAAAATACTAGTGCTACACTTACAACGAAGAGGAAACTCCTGTCGTAATTATAGTGAAGAAAGGAGGAAAATCAAACCCCTACAGCAGCCATACATAGAAAACAAACAAGATATTATAGGGGAACTGCGCTTCAATCCAGAACTTTTGGAAAAAGTTAAAGTGGCACTATATAAGTACTGGTGAATAAGACTGAAAAAGATAAAAGGAAATACAAATTAAAGGGAAATTAACAGTGTGACGTCGCCAGAACGGAAACATCGCAAACACGAATGACAACTTCACAAGCCCGCGGTAACAGCTAGTCTGCTGCAAGCTGTCGCATCCCTTGTGGTACCGGTGGCCGGATGAGAAGAACCAAGACCGAGGGGAAAGCCGACGACAAGGCATGCTTTTCCTTGAGCAACAATTAAACTGAACTATAAACACACTGTCAAACTATTTTAATAACTAATTTGTTTAGGACGCAACATTGCTTATATAATTTTAATTTAATTTAAAATACTCTTACAATTTATAAAACACAATAAATCCACAACTCATATCTTTAGTGAGCGCATATTTTCAAAGATTTCCTATCCGAAAATAAAGTTTCTTATACTGTATTAATGAAAATAAAACTTCCAACCATTAATTATTAAACAACAATTAAACAATAGGCAAGGTGTCAACAAATGCAATAATGTATTGGTATTAAGAAAAATCTATAATTAATCATGGGAATGAAAAGGTTAATCTAGAATTAAACTTTCATTCTGAGATGACTTTCCGAAACCCAATAAACTATTAGTATAGCCTAGTATTAGGTAAGATACTAGCAAAACAGTCTTCGTTTGCGGAAAAGTGTATAAACTTCCCAATACAAAGGGGAAAGCCAAAGATGTTTGACGGGGGATTTTCTGTACTGAAATCTACCTCATGCTTAGCCCCATTAGTTATGAGATTTTTAAGACAATCGCCTCATTAGTTTGGCAATAACAGGTTTCGTGCCTTATACGTGTCTATATTTTACCTGGTGTGAGATACTGAGCCTGCAAAATAGGAGGAACTGGCCTTTGTCCTTAACATTTTCTACCGACAAATTCACAAAATTTTCTTTAAGGGCAGTCTTAGGGCTATTTTATTAAGGTTGACGCAGGTCTAGGGAGAACACTAAATGTATAATACATAAATGTTTGTATGCATACATTATATCTCCGTAAAGCCCCCGACCAACCCCACCGCGCCTCTGCTAGCTGGTAATCTGGTATATGACGGACTTATCTGGGCAGTGGTTAGGCGTAGGTTACTCAATGAACTTACTGGTCTCGGAAACTTTGACACAACGAACCAGCCATCTAGTTAAGTGCTTCGTTCGATTCAATTCATCCTAAGTGCAATATGAACCTACGTGTCTCGAAAACTTTGACTATATGACAAAGCTTTCTCGTTAAATGCTTCGTCGTATTTAATTCATCCCAAAGGCAATATTCTTTTACCTAAAGGCAGTGTCACACGAGCGCATTTGAGCAATTTTCTAGGGCAATTATGGTCTGGCATCTTCGAAATTTGAGTTTTGCCAGAATTCAGCCAACTAACACAATCTACTCAGTCTACTTTCAGATACCAATGAAACAGAACCCCGAAATAATGGGAGAAAATACTTGCTCATCAAAAATGACGGGAAAAGCGCTCGTGTGACACTGGCATAGTGAATCTCAAACGAAGTATTGGAAAATAAATTTATATTCTTTAAGAAACTGACCGGGTTCAAGTTCTTAGGGACAATATGTACGAGTCGCACCTCAGTAGAAATTTGTTTTTACTTTCAATGGCATGTGATAATTCATAATTTGTCCAACTTATTCATATACCGGTAGGTTTAAATTTCTGGATAATTGTATGCGTCATTACAGAACTCAACATTTTGCCCAATTCTACCGATCAGTACGTCGCCATTAATCAATGTATTTTTCCTGTTACTTGCCCCCTGTTGGCAATATACAGTATATGATGATGACAATAAGGGACATTTTATTAATCCATGGTAAGAGCTTTCCCGACCAGATTGACCCTTATCGCTTATCTGTATAAGGATCAATCTGGTCGGGAAAGGTCGTAGCGAAAGCTCTTACCATGGTTTAATTAAATGGCCCTAAGTCAGTATTGTATCCCACGTCAGTCAATGTAGACAGGAACGTGATCGCGAGCGTACAAGTAGTATAAACAAAGTGGGCAATACGCCCGGATATACTACATCCTTACCGCTTCTTGGATAATGGGAAAGTGTATATTTCCAGTGTAAATCACTAATAGAAAAACAAACAAATGACACGCACACAAAAATAGTACAGACACAAAAATATTGTGGTGCAACTTGTACATATTGACCATTTTCAGTCAAAAGTTTCATTAATGTCCTTAGTCTTTCGGAAGTATCCTCAAGACAACGCACCGTCTAGATACTTAAGGGGCAGGTAATTTGTTTTTGTTTTACCCCTTCTCGTTCATTCTTAGCCCCAATAGTTTTGAGATTGTAAGACGTTAGCTCCATTAGTTTGGTGCTTTAAAGACCTTTTGAGCCATTTAGATGTCGATTTTACTCTAGTGAGCGATAGCGAGCCTGTAATTTTAGGAGGAACCGGGAAATATTTTACCAAAAAATGTAAAAATATATCTTGAGAGGGGGTCTATGGGGTGTTTTCCTAAGCTTGATAGAGGTTTAGCGAGGAAACTAGAATATATATAAATAAACAAATAATTAGACCAAAATATAAGCACTACATCCTTAAAACTGAAACTATCATTGATGAGGAGAAAATTATGAGTCTAGCAGAAATGATAAACTGAGTATTCTATGATTGAAAAACATAAGAGAATCTAAGAATTAAGTATTTTGGAAAAAGAGACGTCAATGGCATTTTCAAAATAATAATATATTTCCTTGATGGCATGTAAGATTAAATAAGGTGGACATGTATTAATCAATTTTAGGAAGACGTTCTATATTAGTACTCGACATTTTATATATATTTATTCGAATAGCCTTGGGTTCTAATATTTTGTGGAAAAACTCATCGATAACACACGAGCCTCAATTTCCTGTACATGATAGGTAGGCTTGGTTCCATAGAAAGGATATTGGCCAGTTAACGCTATCTAAAACAGGGTCGGTCTTTTTGGACCATCACTGTTTTGCCCCATTAGTTTGACGATTTTACCACGCTTCACTTCATCAATTTGGCTATCATAAGACATTTCACCCAATTAATTTGTCGATCCTCCATAGGCGAACGATAGTGAGCCTGCAGCTCAGGGAAAATCGGCGTCCCCTGGACATTCTCCTACCAAAGGAAATACAAATTTAGCTTGGAGAGGGATCTAGGGGGCGTTTTCTAGCTTGAAGGAGGCGTAGGGAAACCTTTTGTTTGTATACTTTTGGAGGGGGCGGGTACTAGAATTACATTGTTCGAAAATAGAAAACAAAATAATAAGCCCAAATAATAAAACAAATATTATAGTATAATACAAATAATAATAATATTAATAATAATAATAATAATAATGCTATTACTGCTATTACTACTACTACTACTACTACTACTACTACTACTACTACTACTACTACTACTACTACTACTAATACGTAGAAATCCAGTGAACCCCATACGCATATAATATGTAATTTATATAAATACTTAAATATTTTGCGTGTATGAATATTTATGTATCTATGATGATGTATTGTATACATACCTATGTTTGTATATTAAGTCTTAAGTCACATGAATGTGATGAAATTATTTATGACTCTGTCCTAATATCTATACCTACAGTATGTAATATTAGATTACGAAATAAATTTGATTGATTGATTGACTACTACTTCGAAGAAGAAACAGAAGATGAATGAATGAATAAATACATAACTAAATATATACAGTACATAACTAAATTATATACATAACTAAATATATGCATAAAAAAATATATGCATAACTAAATTATATACATAACTAAATATATGCATAACTAAATTATTTATATGCATAACTAAAAAAATACATACCGGTAACTATATAGATAACTATATAACTTAATAAACTTGTAACTGTTTTCATATACGGAAAATTGCCGGAGGGTGGGGAGAGAGCCTTCATCTTTGCTATGATTTCCTTCCACTTTCTCTTAGGGTTACTATCTCTACTAGGATTAACTCCTGGCCACCTCGCAGGGTTCGTAAGAACTGTGTGGCCAGTGTATCTATGTAAATATATATCAATCTCTCTCTCTCCATACAATTTTCCTTCTCGATCCTCATTCTCTTATCCAAGACTTGTTAGAAGAAAGTAATATTATCTTAAATATTCATTGTTAGGTAATAGCGACAATTTCAGAGTATCTATCAGTATCTGAACAATTGATTACATGACTATGACTAAGGGGAAAGCCAAAGATGTTTGACGGGGGATTTTCTGTACTGAAATCTACCTCATGCTTAGCCCCATTAGTTATGAGATTTTTAAGACAATCGCCTCATTAGTTTGGCAATAACAAATTTCGTGCCTTATACGTGCCTATATTTTACCTGGTGTGCGATACCGAGCCTGTACCAGCGACGTCTGTTATAATGTAGTCTAGCTATAGTTAGACGATTTTATGCAGCTTAGGAAGGATCTGTGGTAGGTAAAAAAGCTTGATGGAGATAGGAGGGAGCAGCCATATAATTTGCTAGAAATCCTTCCTAAGCTCAATAAAATCGATTAGTAGTAGCCAGAATAAAAAAAAAAAAAAAAAAACGTCGCCGGTACACAAGGGGTAAAACAAGTATTTACATAGTATACATAAAGAAATAATTAGTACAATGTAAAACAAGTATTTACATAGTATACATAAAGAAATAATTAGTACAATGTAAAACAAGTAAGCCTAACTTACGGTGTGAAGGGCGAAATGTGGATATGTATGACTGAAATAATAGTCTAGGTATTCTTAAGGGGCCATGGGTCGTTTTTCTGGTCCCCCTTTTTCCTCATGTTTAACTCCATTAGTTTGGCGATTTTAAGACCTTTCGCCCAATATCTTTGTCAATATTAAGACTTTTCGTGTCATTTAGGTGTCGATTTTTTCCTGGCGAGCGTTAGCGAGGTTATATTTCAAGATGAACTATCGAAAAATGTACAAATTTGTCTTGAAGGAGGGTCTTACGCAGGTGTTTTTTTAAGCTTGATGGAGGTCTAGGGAGGAAACTGGAAAAAAAAAAAAATACATAAATGAGGAAATACAAATATACTGTATACGGCCTGTAACACAAGAAGAAAGACAAGAAGATCGCTGGACCACGGCTTGCCCTTGACCCCCTCTATGCCACTCGTGTAGTAGTAAACACACGCCCTGCCACCCCTGAGAAACTGTTCAGTCTTTACCCAACGAGTTACCATAGTACTTGTTGTTCCCTTTGCAGGATCATTAATTAACGTAAATCATAAAATTGTCCACAGACTCTCCATGCCATTTACCTAATAACTGTATACCTTGACGAATCTGCCGGCCCCAAGAAAGATATTTTTATGTTCAGTTAATATAATGCCTCAACACCACACTCCGCTCATTACATAAACATGTTCATAAATCACGGTTCTTCCACGAACGGATGTGAGCGTATTGCAATGTCTGACAGCTCTCTTGGGAGAGGGGGCTTGTTGTATGTGTGTGTGTGTGGGGGGGGGGGGGGGGGGGGTAGGTGGCAGATTCTGGGTTTGTGATCAGTCCTTCACCTAAGTTTTGGGTGGGTTGTCTGTGCTTGCTAGTGTGTATGAGAGCCCTAGAATTACCTTGCAAACGCTTTTCTTCACTCTTTCAAGTTGATTTTTGTGTGTTGCTGTTATTGAGGATGCCGATGCCGGGCAAGCATAAGTGAGCTTGGGCAGAATGAAGAGCTTGTACACAAATGTGAGGTTCGAGAGAGAGAGAGAGAGAGAGAGAGAGAGAGCTAGCGATTTAAGATGATGAATGATGTAGAATTTGTAACTCCAAATTTTGACAACACTACTGACGTGGGGTTTCCGATTTAGAATGTTGTCTATGATGACTCCTGAGAGCTTGAAATTGTTCACTATCTGAAGAAGATTGGATCAGAGGGTGATGAGAGGTGGGTCAATGATGTCTGAACCAACGCTGATGTGCATCACTACTGTTTTGGCACTATTTATGGTGACGTCATTGGCTGAAGTCTAGTCCTATGAAGTTGCTTGACATAAGAACATAAGAAAATGGGAGTCTGCAAAAAGCCGATCGGCCCATACAAGGCAGATCCCGGTCACACCCAACCCCAATTACAGGCCCAAATCACTAATACCTTGAGTACTGCCCCCACCAAAATGGTCAGGGATTAACACAAGATTACGGGGGTCTGCTGAGCGCCGATTGGCCCACACCTGGTAGAGCCCCCTCTCACCCAACCCATCTCGTCCATATGCCTATCTAATTTTATCTTAAAGCTCCCTATCGTTCTTGATCCCACTATATCACTTGGTAGCCTATTGCACCCATCTACAACTCTGTTACCAAACCAATATTTGCCTATATCTTTTCTGAAACGAAATTTATCTAATTTGAAACCATTTGTACGAGTTCTTTCGCTATCACTGAACTTTAGTACATTTTTCATGTCCCCTTTATTAATCCCACTAACCCACTTGAATACCTCTATCATATCCCCTCTAACTCTGCGTCTCTCTAACGATTGTAAGCCTAATTTCTTCAACCTTTCTTCATACGGAAAATTTCTAATATTATGGATAATTGTTGTCATTCTACGTTGTACTCTCTCCAATGAATATATGTCCATTCTGTAATAAGGACACTAAAATTGAACAGCATAATCCATATGGGGTCTCACTAATGACAAGTAAAGTTTTAAGATAACATCAGCAGTTCTGTTACTCACACTCCTAGATATGAACCCGAGAATCCTGTTTGCCTTGTTACGAACGCTTATACATTGTTTTCTAGGCTTCAAATCATTGCTAACAAACACACACAGATCTTTCTCACAGTCTGAGTTTTCTAATTCCATATTAGCTAGTATATATTTAACATTTGTATGCATCTTCCCTATCTTTAATACCTTGCATTTGTCAATGTTAAACTTCATCTGCCAATTTACTGACCATTCGTGTAAGGTATCTACATAAGAACATAAGAACATAAGAAAATGGGAGTCTGCAGAAAGCCGATTGGCCTACACAAGGCAGATCCCTGTCACACCCAACCCTAATTATAAGCCCAGCTTAAAAACACCATTAGGACTTACCTCACCGAAACGGTCAGAGGTCAGAAAAACGGGGATCTGCAGATCCCCACACCTGGGCCACACCTGACAGATCACCCTCAATGCCAACCCATCTCGTCCATATGCCTATCTAATTGTATCTTAAAGCTCCCTATCGTTCTTGATCCCACTATAGCACTTGGTAGCCTATTCCACCTATCTACAACTCTATTACCAAACCAATATTTGCCTATATCTTTCTTGAAACGAAATTTATCTAATTTGAAACAATTTTTACGAGTTCTTTCGCTATCACTGAGCTTTAGTACATTTTTCATGTCCCCTTTATTAATCCCACTAACGCACTTGAATACCTCTATCATGTCCCCTCTAACTCTGCGTCTCTCTAACGAATGTAAGCCTAATTTCTTCAACCTTTCTTTATACGGAAGATGTCTAATATTATGGATCATTTTTGTCATTCTACGTTGTACTCTCACAATGAATCTATGTCCATTCTGTAATAAGGACACCAAAATTGAACAGCATAATCCATAAGGGGTCTCACTAATGACAAGTAAAGTTTTAAGATAACATCAGCAGTTCTGTTACTCACACTCCTAGAGATGAACCCGAGAATCCTGTTTGCCTTGTTTCGAACGCTTATACACTGTTTTCTAGGCTTCAAATCATTGCTAACAAACACACCTAGATCTTTCTCACAATTCTAATTGAGTTTTCTAATTCCATATTAGCTAGTTTATACTTAACATTTGTATGCACCTTCCCTATCTTTAATACCTTGCATTTGTCAATGTTAAACTTCATCTGCCAATTTACTGATCATTCGTGTAAGGCATCTAGATCCCTTTGGAGGCACTCTATATCTCTATCTGAATCAATTTTTCTCCCCATTTTGGTATCGTCTGCAAATTTACTTATCCTACTAGTTATACCTAAATCAAGGTAATTTATGTATATAACGAACAACAGAGGACCTAATACAGATCCCTAGGGGAACCCACTTTTGACTGCTCCCCATTCTGACTTCGTACCATTTATGCGGACTCTCTGCTTCCTACCAATTAGCCATGACCTTATCCATCCCAACCTATTCCATGTGCCTCAACCTTTCTCATCAATCTCTCATGGGGGACTCTGTCGAAAGCTTTACTGATATCTAAATATATTATATCATATGACTTGTCATTATCTACTGCTTCATATACCTCTGAGAAAAAACTAAGCAAATTAGTAAGGCAAGAACGTCCCTGAGTGAATCCATGCTGAGAAGAATTTATTAAATTAAATGTATCTAAGTGGTTTCTAATTTTACTAGCAATAATTGACTCTAGTAGCTTTCATATGATTGATGTAAGACTAATGGGACGGTAATTGGATGCTATTGATTTGTCACCTTTTTTGAAGATCGGAACTACGTTTGCAAGCTTCCAAGCTTCTGGAACTATACCGGTCTCTAATGACTTCTTAAATAGAAATGTTAATGGATAACTTAACTCATCCCTACATTCTTTTAATACTCTAGCATACACCTCATCAGGACCAGGCGATTCATGAGGTTTCAGTCTGTCAATTTCCTTAAGCACATCATTTCTACTTATAGTAACCGTACTTAACATATTTTCTATACTATCGCTATATACCTTACGGACTTCTGGAAACTGTGCCAAATTTTCATTAGTGAAAACGGAAAGAAATTGACTATTTAATGTACTGCACATTTCTAAATCATTTTCTGTCATTTCTCCTATCGAAGTTTGAAGGGGACCAATTACATCTATAACCTTGGATTTATATAGTTGGTAAAAAGCTTTAGGATTATTTTTTGAGTCATTGGCAACCTTAATTTCATAATTTCTGTTTTCTTTCCTAATATCCTATTTTCACCTGTCTTGATAGATTCTGATAATAAGCAAGTAGGTGAATTTCGCCTTTCCTAATTTTTCTATATATTCCTCTCTTTTGTCCTAGAATATCTAATAGTCTATTATTCATCCATTGGGGTTGGTTCTTAAGGGGGTACTGGCTATTATATTTGGACTATTTATTTATATATTCAGTTATTTTTTAGTTTCCTCCCTAGACCTCCATCAAGCTTTAAAAAAACACCCCCCAGACCCCCTTCAAGATAAATTTGTAAATTTTTCGATAGAAAAATTCGGCATCTCTTAAAATGACAGGCTCGCTATTGCTTGCCAGGAAAAAATCGACACCTAAATGGCACGAAAGGTCTTAACATTGGCAACAAAATGGGGTGAAAGGTGTTCAAATCGCCAAACTAATGGGCCGTACGTCTTTAAATCTGAAATGATCCTGAAGGGCGCTGAAGTCGGGGAATGTGTTGTCAGTGCTAACGTGTGATGGAAAGCATGAATACAGGACCAACGTATCAACAGACTGTATACAATTTAATGAATCCCACATCAAATACAATTTGACAATGTTTTGCTTTCTTATCCGAGTCTATGCTAAAGCACAGACATCAGAAGGTCAAACCAAAGAAACACGCAAACATCCCCTACTTTTTCAGTGTCCTATTATCTCTCCCTGGACATTGTGGACATTTCTAGGTCCTAATAATGGCCTTTGATGCCTCTTCCTTACAGCAGCAAGGGTGGCAGGTAGGGGAAGAAGGACACTATCACTCAATTATCTGGTTTATGAGGAAACACAGGGATTGGGCTGGTGGGGAGGCAATAAAGGATATATAGGGAGCTGGGGGAGAGGGCTATAAAGGGGCCTGGGGAGGGGGGGAACTATGAAGGGACCTGGGGGAGGGGGACTGCAAAGATACCTGGGGGACTTGGGGGGCAATCATGGGACCTGTGTAAAGGGACCTTGTGGAGGGGGAGTACTGAAGGAGCCTGGGTAGGGGAGGGAGGGTGGCTATAAAGGGCCTTGGGGGAGGGGTGCTATAAAGGGACCTGAGGTGGGGGGCCTATAAAGGGACCTGAGGGAGGTGGAGAGGTAATAAAGGGACCTGGGGGAGGGGGGCTATAAAGGGACCCGAGGAAGGGGGTATATAAAGGGACCCGAGGGAGGGGGACTATAAAGGGACCCGAGGAAGGGTGTATATAAAGGGACCCGAGGGAGGGGGGCTATAAAGGGACCTGAGGGAGGGGGGAGGTAATAAAGGGACCTGGGGGAGGAGGGCTATAAAGGGACCCGAGGAAGGGGGTATATAAAGGGACCCGAGGGAGGGGGGCTATAAAAGGACCTGAAGGCAGAGGAAGTGGGGGCTGTAAAGGGACCTGGGGGAGGGGGCAATGAAGGGGGGGTGGAGGGGGAGCTATAAAGGGGCCTGGGGGACCTGGCGGGGGAGAGGGGGATATACAAGGATCTATGGGAGGGGCTTCTATAAAAGGACCTGGGGTTATAAAGGGACCTGGGTTAGGGGGGCAATAAACAAACGGGTGGGAGGGAGGGCCCTAAGGGCGGGTGGGGGGGGGGGGGGGGGATAAAAAGGAACCTGGGGAAGGGGCTGGGGACTATAAAGTGACCTGCGTGAAGGGGGTGGAGACGCTATAAAGGGACCTGGTGGAAGGGAAGCAATAAATGGGCCTGGAGGGGGAGGGGGGCTGGGGGCTATAATGGTGCCCGTGGGAAGGGGCTATAAAGGGACGTGGGGGGGGGGGAGAGAGAAGGCTATAGAGTATAGATTTGATTTGAGTATTTTATTAAGTTCGTATAAATACAGGATATACAAATGTTGCATACAGGTATGTGATCTGAGAGAGAAGCTGGTATAAAAGGACGTGGGGGGGGGGGGGGCTATGTAGGAACCTGGAAGATTCCTGGGGGGGAGATATTAAGGGAGCTGAGGTGAGTGGCCATATAGGGACCCCATTTTCCTTTTAAATTATTAGACCTTTCGTGCATTTAGGAGAGATAGCGAGCCTGTAAAGGGTAACCAGCCTTTAACCGGGACCTTTATCTACCAAAATATGAACGAATGTATTGGGGTTGGTCTTATATATTTGATGTTGTTTTATTTATATATTTTTTATATTTACTTATATATTTTTCATAGAGGTTTACGGAATATACTTAAACATCCCTTAGTCCATCTAGTATTCTGTCAATAATGAAATAAGGTCACAGAGATATATAGAGTACACACCAACCCTACCTCGTCAGTGTCTCATTATCGCTCCCTTGACATTCTGGATATCAGGTGATCCGTAGGGAGGGCGGGAGGGGTGGGGGTGGGGCTAGGAAGGGCCTGTGGGTTGGGAGGGTGGGCATGAAGGGACCTGAGGGAGGGCTATTGTCTTATATATTGTTTCTTAATTGTTTGTCTATCTCTCTATCTATTGCCTGACGCCGCAATCCCCGAAGAGGTGGCCACGAACGAACCGCCCCCATGCACCTCTGTCCCCAGTCAGTCGACGCCCCTCCTCCCAACCAGCACCGCCTTCATTCATATACTTCCTCACTCTAATGTGATGACTGGAAGACAGGCATAATAGTCCCCCTATATAAGGGTAAAGGGGAAAGAGGAGTGTGTGGTAACCACCGAGAAATATGTCTTCTAAGCGTAGTAGGGAAGGTGTACAGTAGGGTAGTGATTGAGAGAGTGAGAGTGAGAACGGAGAAATGGATAGGTGACTAGCAGGGCGGTTTTAGGAAGGGAAGAGGATGTGTAGATCAGATTTTTACCCTGAATTGTGTTGTGGAGAAATATCTGGAGAAGCAACAAAAGGTGTATGTTGCCTTTATGGACTTGGAGAAGCCCTATGACAGAGTGGATAGAGAAGGTATGCGGAAAGTGTTTAGAATATACGGAGTAGCTGGCAAGTTGCTGAAAGCAGTGAAGAGCATGTATGAGGGTGCAAATGCGGCAGTACGTGTGGAGAATGAGCAGAGCGAGTTCATTGACCTGAATGTTGGGTTGAAACAGGGGTGTGTGATGTCCCTGTGGTTGTTTACTGTGTATATGGATGAAGCCATGAAAGAAATACAAGGAGGAGCAGTGGATGTTGGTGTATCGCTAATAAGGAAGGGAAATGAGTGGAAGCTACCTGTACTGCTGTTTGCTGATGATACAGTTTTGATGAGCGATAATGAATGGGAGTTGCAGGGTCTGGTAAATGAGTTTGGAACAGTGTGCGAAAAACGGAATCTGAAGGTAAATACGGGGAAGAGCAAGGTTATGGTCTTCGAAAGAGGTGAAATCACAGAGTGTTAGGTGAAGTTAAACAGTCAGGCTATGGAGATTGTCAGCTCATTTAGGTATCTAGGCAGTGTGTTGAGTACAGATGGGACTATGGATGAAGAAGTGCGGGAGAGGGTGCAACAGGGGAAGAGGGTTGTAGGAACGTTGAAAGCAGTAACAAGAAATAGGGTGGTCAGTATGGAAGTGAAGAAGTCCTTGCATGACAGTGTGGTAATCCCGACAGTGACTTACGGAAGCGAAGCATGGACGTTCGAGAAGAGACTCAGACCATGAGTGAGAGCGGTGGAAATGAGTTATTTAAGAAGTGCGTGCGGATTTACATGGAGAGGTAAACAGACGAATGAGGAAGTAAGAAGGAGGTGTGGTGTGGAGGTAGATGTGCTGGAAAGTGTGAAAATTAACACCTTGAGATGGTTCGGCCATATGGAACGTATGGAAAGCGAGAGAATGACTAAGAGGGTGTACGAGAGTGAGGTGGAGGGACAGAGAGGGAGAAATAAACCGAAGGAGAGGTGGAAGGATGGAGTGAGGAAGTATATGGATGAAGGCGGTGCTGTTTGGGAGTAGGGGCGTCGACTGACTGGGGACAGAGGTGCATGGGGGCGGTTCGTTCATGGCCACCCCTTCGGGGATCACGGCGTCAGGCAATATATATATATATATATATACTGTATATACAGAGGGTGTGTGCGTGAATGAATGTGTGTGCGTGTGTGTGAGTGCTGTTTGGTACTCAGCCTGTGTGTGTGTGTGTGTGTTTATTACTCAGTGTGTGTGTGTCAGCATGTGTATTTATGCGTGTGGGTGTTCGATATTGCAGTTAAGTCCACAGAAACCTACCCAGTATGACTATGAATATGTATAGCATAGCAGGTATACGCTGAAGTTTGTTATTATCACGCTGCATATAACGCCAACTTCTTGATAGTGTTCATTCGCGAAGTTCCAACGTAAATTTATCTGAAAATACGAACAAGAACGTATCCCCCTTGGCCCTATTAAATATGACTTATAATAACAATGCAAGTTAGTTGTTGACTTTACTGATATATCATTGACTATGCGTTTTATTAAGCCATATTACAAGTTATATTATTAGGAACCTTTGGTATAATACACATTGCTTTATAATATTTCAGGGTATAGCTAAAATTATAATTTGAATACCGGTAGTCTGTTTGCTATGATTAGGCAAGGAAGCTGGATCACTCTCCCCTTTTAACTATAAGAGGGCTTGAGCAAATGAGCTGTAAATCTCCACACCTATTTCTAGGTTGACTCCGAAATGGTAGAAATGTCAGCTTGATATGCTTCCGTCCTTTTTTATATATAAGAGATTAATTATACATATGTTTTTATTATTTATGGTGACTAGACTATATACAGTACACGTCTAATGTGAAGAGTGGCCTAGGGTCTTTATAATTAGCAGGGCACTCCTAATTTGCAGGGTACTCTTTATTTGAAGGGTACTCTTAAATTATGTGGTATCCCTAGTCCCTACTATATTTTGTTACCGTACATTCGAATATCAATATTAAGGGAAGGGAGGGGGTGTTCTGGACCTCCTACTCCCCGATGTTTAGTGCCATTAGTTTTGAGATTTTAAGATACTCTCCCTATTAGTTTGGCGATTTTAAGTGTCGATTCCTTCCTGGCGAGAGATAGCCAATCTTCAAGTTAGGAGGAACAGGCCGGGGGTATTTTCTTCCAAAAATTGCACAAGGTTATCTCAAAGGAGAGTCTTGGGCGTATTTATTAAAGCTTGATGGAGGTCTAGGGAAACTAATGAAACATCTATCTATCTATCTATTGCCCGACGCCGTGATCCCCGAAGGGGTGGCCACGAACGAACTGCCTCCATTCACCTCTGTCCCCAGTCAGTCGACGCCCCTCCTCCCAACCAGCACCGCCTTCGTTCATATACTTCCTCACTCCATCCTTCCACCTCTCCTTCGGTCTACCTCTCCCTCTCTGTCCCTCCATCTCGCTCTCGTACACCCTCTTAAGGGGGTATCCCACTGTGCGATTTTTCAATGGCGACCGCCGTGCGACCGTGTTTTTTGCCTATGTCCCAAAAATCGCGACGAATATGGGTTTTTCAGAAGCGAATGAAATTGAATGTAAGCGAAAAAGACGAATTTCCTCGAATGAAGTGCGACGGAAGTAAGACCAATGGACGATTATGGCGCAATCTTTGGCGATAATGACGAATGTTGTGCGACAATTGAGGGCGATTAAGGGCGGATGAAGTGAGACAAAGGGCGAAAATGGCGGATGCACAGAGATTGACTTTCGAATGTTGGACGATGTAATGAGATAAAACCGCGGAGGTTGTGCAACTTATGGCGAATATGGCGAATGCCATGTGTGTGTGTGTGTTGTAGTGTGTGTGTGTGTTTGTGTGTGTGAAAAGGCGAAATGTGGAAAAGCTGGACATTCTGTGTGTGTGTGTGTTGTAGAGTGTGTGTGCAACTGTGCATGTATGTGTGCTGTAGTGAGTGTGTGTGTGTGTGTGTGTGTGTGTGAAAAGGCGAAATTTGGAAAAGCTGGAGTGTGTGTAATAATAATAATAATAATAATAAACGGTTTATTAAAGAATGGCAGCCTCATGAGCTGAAAATACACATTTTACAATTTAGTGGATGAACATGAGATGTACAGATATGAAGATGGTAAGCTCAGTTTACAAACAAAATAAATAAATACAATAATGATGCAGGTGCAGAATACAAATGATCATAAAATAACCATGAGAGTAAGTGATATACTGTACATATACACATTTATTTACTTACTCATATACAGAACATACATATATACACGTACGTACGCACGTACGCACGTACGCACGTACGTACGTACGTGTGTGTGTGTGTGTATAACCTTTGATAAGCTCATACCACACACACTAAAGCAGACTCTGTGTGTGGGTGTGTGTGTGTGTTTGTGTACATATCTTGTGTGTGTTTGTATGCATTAGAAAGTGTGTTTGTGTGAGAGAAAGAGAGAGAGAACGTGTGTGTATGGGTGTGTGTTTATTAATGTATCTACGGATCAATGTGTACAAGCCTTATCCCGGAATATCTGAACAATACTTGGGAGAACAACAATGACTCTGACGAATTATTCTGAACAATTAACAGTCCCATAGAGAACATTAACTTTGTTTTATATTTTCGTTCGAAGTTCACAATCTCGTTTACATAAGGTCTATTACAAAAAACATATGCCCTCGAATCAAAATGTAAATATAATTGTGTGGGTATGTCTGAGTGTCTGCGCATCTATGGAATAGGTGTATTCCCACTCAAGATACAATTATGGATTTATTTTTCGATAAGTATCCAAGTATCCAAGCATCCAAGTATCGTTCTCTTCCTGGCAAGCGATAGCGAACCAGCATTATATGGAGAAATCCGGCTTCGCCGGAGAAATTTTTCTATCGAAAAATGTACAAATTTAGCTTGCTCTCAAAACAAATATATATATATATGTTGGCTCGCTACCGCTCACCAGGAAAATATTGAAACCTGGATGAGGGTAAACGTCTTAAAACAGTAGGCTGAACGGGGCCGAACGGATACAGGGCAAAGAGAGAGGGAGAAATAGAAAACAAAAACAAAAAACGAGGAGAGAGGGAGAGAAGGAGAAAACTAAAAAAAGGAGAGGTGGGCTCAATTTTTAAGCCGTAACGCAAACATTGAGCCCACCTCGCTGTTTTTTGTTTTCTCGTTCTCTCCCTCTCTCCTCGTTTTTTTTTTTTCTATTTCTCTCCCTCTCTCTTTGCCTTGTATCCGTTCGGCCCCGTTCAGCCTACTGTTTTAAGACGTTTATCCCCATCCAAGTATCGATATCTTCCTGGCAAGCGACAGCGAACCAGCATTATATGGAGAAATCCGGCTTCGCCGGAGATTTGTTTTATCGAAAAATTTACACATTTAGCTTGCTCTCAAAACAAAAATATATATATGTTGGCTCGCTACCGCTCACCAGGAAAATATTGAAACCTGGATGGGGGTAAACGTCTTAAATTCCAAATTCCTCATCTACTCTTCTCTTACTTTCCTTAATGAAACATATGATACAAATTAAAACAAAATAAAAATATACATAGTTAATTAAAAAAATGCCTCAAAAATAATATCCCGATTAATAGCTATTCTGTCTGGCATTTTGCTCTAATTAACAATAGAATTTATTGTCTGCTTAACGTGGTTGAGAAAGAAGACTCAATGTGAACCAGTCAGAAAGAAAGTGTTTGTATGTTAAGTTGAGTTACATAGCATTACAAAGATATAATGACCACACAAACCTTACGATCCAAGCAAGGTGGTCATAATTTGATTCTAGTGGAGATAGCAGAACTCCAAATACAGACAAGTGGAAGATACGGAAAGCACAGTTGAACAATTACAAGGAATGAATATATGAATTGTGTAAGCAAGCGA
This sequence comes from Paralithodes platypus, assembly GCA_032716605.1. Taxonomy (NCBI): domain Eukaryota; kingdom Metazoa; phylum Arthropoda; class Malacostraca; order Decapoda; family Lithodidae; genus Paralithodes; species Paralithodes platypus. The sequence goes on along the minus strand of CM064480.1, from coordinate 47,261,845 downwards.
GGAGGCGTCGGTGTGAGACCATCAGCTTTATAGGGAATAGATGGCTTTATGTAATCACCGAAAGAGAGCAATAATTTTGTTATATGTTTTTATTTCTCTGCCTACTGGAAAAGTGGAAGTTGTATGTTTGTCGCTCCATTTTTTGCTTGATTTTTCTTCTCATTTTTTAGACAGAATATATTTAAAAGGTTTCGAACGGATTTTAGAGATAATTTGTCATTTTGCCTCTCTTGGAAGCCCCAGCACCGCTGAGTATGGCTGACATGTAAGTGTAGCTATCATTGATTGATTGATTGATTGATGATTGGCTATGTACATGTCATTAAATTGCCTTTCGTAAACACTGTATTAGCCCAATGTGGAAGTGAACCTCTTTGCACTAAAACATTTTACAAAATATTATCGAAAAACTTATTCTAAAGGGAAAAAATATATTTGTTGTATCAACTGCATTTTCATGTATTATATAGATTAATTTTTAATTAGCATCCTAATCATTACGCATTTGGGAAAGGTGGATTGAGAGATTTGGGTAATGGATGGATGGATGTTTTTTTAACGAATGACTATTTAGCTGATGGTTGCATGAAATTTGGCATGTATGGATTATATGTTCGTATCATCAGGGTGAGGGTGTCAACATTTAGGGTCAATAGGTCAATGAGGGAGTTAGTGTCAAGTTTGATAGGGGACAATTATCAGGAACATCGTGGGGAAATGAGATTGTTCGAAAAAATGGTAATACAAGTAATGGACTCTCTTTTGTAAATATAAAATGGCTAACTAAAATTTGGGAAAGGGATGGGACTTTCAATTTTCTTGCTTATATACTGTTATTGTCTGATTATATATAATATATATATATATATATATATATATACTGTATATATATATATATATATTATATATATATATATATATATCAGACACAATGATGTTAGCGGGAACGGGAACACTATTATCGAAGTTAGTATCAGAGAGGAAAAGCGTAAATGGCGTTAATGAAAGTTTGGGAGGCTGGTATATTCTAAAATAGTGCGGGATGATGATGTCAAACGTAGAGGTCAGCGTCAGGGAATTGAGGGGTGTGGTGTCAGTGCGTGTACAGTATGTGTGTTTTTTTTTTTTTTTTTTCAAGTACTCCCTATTACACTCTACCGCTGAACACGGTGAGGCCAGTGAGGTCTTGCTCCAGTCTAGGGAGTGAGACATGCGAAGCTTCACGGCTCGAAGCAATCCCATCTCTGAAGCCGCCTCGCCTCTGCGCTTCACAGGCTCATTCCCCACACTCGGACCCTCACTCTCAGAACGCCACCTATTGAGCAATTAACTCACTAGGCATTGCCCCCCTGTAGCATAGTTTTGAATATGGGAATATTCATACAATGCTATTTAATCAGGGAACAATGAGGGTATTTTTTTGGCATTTCGGTGAGATTTGGTGATGCACCGATACTAGGTACAGCACAAATTCCATCCCAACAATATCTTCCCATTGACATATATTTGGATTCGAACCCGGGTCCATTGGATTACCAGTCCAGTGGCAAGACCACTCCGCCACACCTCCCCTATGTGTGTGTGTGTGTGTGTGAGAGAGAGGGTGTGTGTGTGTGTGCGTGCATGTGTAAGGACGACAACGAATTGAGGCTGGTGTTGTCAGGTAAGGAAGTCAGTAGTGTCAGTGACAACACGATTGGCTGGAGCAGCCGGTGGTGACTAATCGGACAGCGACAGTCAGGCAAAGAGAGAGAAAAAAATGGTGAGTGTGATAGATATTGTACGAGAGAGAGAGAGAGAGAGTGTGTGTGTGTAAAAATAAGATAGAGAGAGAGAGAAAGTTACAAGGAGTTACAAGACAGTGTTAGTATCTCAGAGACCTTGCGGTTAATTCCGAGGAGATACTTGAAGTGGAAGGAGAAAGACTGTTTAGTGCACTACACTCATTACAGAGTGTGCACAATACTATATACTTACTCTCCTTTTGAACTGCTCTACTGAAGAACTGTTTACAACTTCGTATAGGGAAGTTTGTTCCAGGTAGAACCGATCTAATATGTGAAAAAGTTTCCACAAATACTAGTGCTGGACCTTTTCAATTATAATTTCTAGCCATGGTTGCGTGTTGTATTTATATTGAGACTAAACATTTTGCTATAATCCACATTGTGAAACCCAATAAGTATTTTAAAAACTTCAATGAGCTGACCTCGTAGTCTGCGTTTCTCCAACAGAAAGAGATGAAGAGCTCTCAACCGCTCTAAACCTTTCCTGAGTGCTAGAGATCAGAATTGAGAGCATACTCCAGGAGAGGCCGAGAGAGAGAGAGAGAGAGAGAGAGAGAGAGAGAGAGAGAGTTACAAGGAGTTACAAAGAAAAATTAGTATCTCAGAAACCTTGTAGTCCATTCCGGGGAGATACTCGAATTGGAAAGAGGGAAATTGTTTAGTGCACTACACTCATTGCAGAGTTTGCAAAATACCATCTACTCTCTCTTGAACCCTCTAATGAAGAACTATTTACACCTTCTGAGGTAAGTTTGTTCCACGTAGAACAGATCCTTAATGTGAACATTTGTCCACAAATACTAGTGCAGACCCTTATAAATTCTGACTCCCAGTCATGGTTGGATATTGTATTAATATTGAGGCTAATCATTCTGTTGTAATCCACATTGTCAAACCCATTAAAGATTAAAATAGAAATTCAATTAGTTGACCTCTCTCAACTGGTTTTATAGCTCATTCCTTTAATCGATAGAATAAGCTTTGTAGTCGTAGCTTGCACTCTTTCCAGTCACTCTATTTCTCTCCTGAGTGCTGGACATCAGAATTAAACAACATACTCCAGGAGAGGCCGTATCAGAGCATTGTAAAGTGTGAGGACTATTTCCTCGTTTCTATACTTAAATTGCCTCTTATTATAGTTGTTACCACCGGGACTACGAATAAAACAAGGGCACTTAATGATTGGACTAGTAATAGGGCACTATGCAACAATGGTACGCTAGATCCAAACCCTCGAACTTATATGCCGGCGAACAAAAACACCTATACCCTCCAGAGTTAATCTGTGATAGAGGGGTATCCTTAACTGGGCATAAATGTACTCTACTTCAGGCTAACCTGCACTGGTATAGCCTGATAACAAACAATATGCAAGTTATGTTAAAATGCATATAAAGGAATCTATGGAAAGATCAATTAAATCACTGCAAGATTTAATACAAAAAAAAAGATGCTTCAATACAGTTACTCTAAACAACAATAAACTCTTCACTCCTTTCTGAAAGAAAGTGAAGTATAGTCCTACAGCATAGACCTGGAAACTTCTGAAGAAAGTCTGATGCTCATAAGATGCTCGTATCTAGATCTATATAAAGGCAGGAGGCAGGACACCACACGTGTAAATCGAATACACTAAAAGATAGGACATATAATGTTAACTGACACGAGAATACTATAAATGCGCAACTGTAGCAATGCTCGACACTAAAAGAAGTACTTCCTCATCAACGAAACAGTCTGCTATGGTTGTGCGGCTCAGCAACAACCTAGACTAATAAATGCTGTGAAAAATAATGCGCACGTATCAAAGAGCTTATATTAAATACTAACAAGTGTCTACTCTATTAATAATGTCTAGCTGGGATACTCTAGGTAAGGAACTGGGGTTGAGCAAGACAGGCTCGTAGCCTAGCGATGTCCTTAAGACTGCATCCTTTAAGTTACGTTAATTGACGAGGGGGCTCTCTTGATAGATCCAGATCACAAGTATCTGGTTCTATCCTGGCGACCCTCTAAAGACAAGCAAAGAGGCAGCAAAGTGTGGAACTAGTACAGGCCAAAACCCTCAGTCAACACAATGCTGCACTCGCAAAGGACGCAACCGAAAAGACAACCCAGGCTACCACAGGACCGGTCGAAGTCGTGTAGGTATAAGCAAACCGTACACACATCGGAGACAACGACTACAGTTACCTTATCCCAGTCTAGCATTAAATAAAAGAGCAGAAACACTAAATCAATAATGGAGACACACAAAGTTCTTAACCTATACTAACTAAGAACCCTCAAACCTATTCTAAGTACATGTAAATATCTCTGAGGACGGCGCATGCAATACAATGGGCCGACTATGAAAACCGTATTCAGAACCCAAGGGGAGTGTTGTGCAGTTAACCCGGCAAGCAGGTAGTAGGGGTAGGCAGCCCCGCCCAGGGAAGTACTACCGCCAAGGTTTCGGGAAACTCAGGGAATAGCCTGAATTCCATTTTCTCTCCCAGGCCTTGGTAGCTGGATACATATCTTTCTGCCTCACACATCAGGGGTATCAGGAAAACCCTCTTTATATAACATACACATCCAACTTCACGACATTGCCCTACATCGCTATCCTCTATCCATAAAATACTACTCTTCCCACTACATATCATACATGTAACACCATACACTTACCTTATAAATATGGCAGTACAATTGTTAAGAGCAAACCTGGTGGTCACTCGGATATCCACCCCCGGCAGGGTTGGGTTATTGACACAGGGCCCTCCCGGTCGTCATCATGCGACTGTGTCAAGAGCATTGCAACGTCCCAAAGCTGCTTGTCAGTACAGCTATTTCTTTAGTAATATAAGGGGACTTCACTCTAACATCAATTCTGTACACCAATTTCTTCAAGCAGAATCCCCTACTCTCCTTTTTTTGACAGAGACTAAAGTAACATCCACATCTGACACATCTAGATTTAATTTTCCAGGTTATCAACTGCTCCAAAATTTCAGAGCTAAAGGTGGTGTATGTTGCTTCTCAAAATCTGAAATTGCCCTGGAGGAGGTTACTAGTTTCAATTGTCCCTATTTTGATTATTCTATATACAAATTAATTTCTGCTGGTAAATTTAAATACATATGTTGCATCTACCGTTCCCCAAATACTCCACCAGAGCAAAGTCTTTTTGATTCTCTGTCCTCACAACTCAGTGTCCTCAACTTAAATGCTTCTTCTGAAATCACTGTGTTGGGTGATTTTAATGTCCATAATGTTGAATGGCTCACTCATTCAGCCAGGACTGATGATGCTGGTCTTGAATGTGAGCTATTTGCAGACTCATTTAATCTCATTCAACTAGTCAACCAACCCACCCGTGTACCAGATAATCCTAATCATAATTCCCACCTACTGGACTTATTTTTAACAACCAATTCAGAAAATTATGATGTTACAGTGAGGTCCCCACTTGGATCTTCTGATCACTGTCTGATACAGGCCACCTGTCTATCACCTACCACACCTTCCCACTCTGAACCTGTTTTGGTGACTAAATGGCATTACGATAGGGCAGACTGGGAGGGTCTTCAAGGTTTCTTTATTGATATTCCCTGGACCTCTTTCTTTTCTAATGATGCACACTCCACCTTGAGCAGCATACAAGATTTTGTAAAAATTGGAATGGAAACTTTTATTCCTCATCAAAAGTACAGTAAAAGATCTAATTCACCTAAATGGTTTGACCATAATTGTGCTAGAGTAACTGAACAAAAAGCAATAGCCTACAATGCATACACAAGATCAAAAACACATGAAGCCTTTAATTACTTTAGAAACATCAGAAATCATGCCAAAACTGTATTAAACCTAACTAAATCAAACTTTCTCCATAAGCAGGCAAATAAACTTCTAAATAATCCAAATGATAACAAAATATTTTGGTCTACTCTTAACTCATTCAAATCCAACTTCACTACTGCTTCATCCATTCCACCATTAAAATCTCCGACTGGCAATCTTGTAAGTGACCCACGAGGTAAAGCTAACCTTCTTGCAGATATTTTCTCCACCAACTCAACCTTAGATGAAATAAATCAAGATGTCCCTGTACTTAATTTTAATTCACCTGAAATTCCCTCACTTAAGATCCACACCAGACATGTCAAAACTATTTTGCAGAATCTCTCAGTAGATAAGGCTCCTGGTCCAGATGAAATTCCTCCAATAGTACTTAAGAATTGCTCCTTGGTGCTCGCTCCTGTATTGGCAAAATTTTTCCGTCTGTGTACTCATACCTCATGCTTCCCAGTACCCTGGAAAGAAGCAAACATCCATCCAGTTCCTAAAAAAGGTGCCTCTTCAGATCCATCAAACTACAGACCAATAGCTATAACTTCCACTCTTGGCAAAGTTTTTGAAATTATATTAAATAATCACATAATTAAGCATCTGGAGAATAATAAATTAATCAGTGATAGGCAATATGGTTTTAGACGATGTCGATCAACTGCAGACATTCTTTGCCTTCTTACGCATCAAATCAACCAAGCTACAGACCAACATGGTGAAACACATACAATAGCACTGGATATATCAAAGGCATTTGATAGAGTCTGGCATCAATCCTTATTGTCGAAGATGTCACACTACGGCCTTGCATCATTAGTTCCACTAATTTCTTCTTATCTTCATAACAGAAAAATACGTGTAATGGTAGATGGCCTTTATTCTCAATTTCACTCAATAAATGCTGGTGTTCCCCAGGGATCAGTTTTGGCCCCAACTCTGTTCCTCATTCATATCAATGATCTCATATCTACCACTCATAATCCAATACATTCCTACGCAGATGACTCAACACTCCACAGTTCCTTCACATTTACCAATTCTTTCACCCAACCCGATCTTATAAATTCAAAAATAAACACTGCAATTTCTCTGAACCAGGACCTTTCTAGAATTAATGAATGGGGACAAGAGAATCTAGTTTCCTTTAATGCACAGAAAACCAAGTACATTCAATTTTCTAACCGACAGAATCTCACTGACTCCCATATATTTTTTAATGATGTAAATATTCCCACTTCCCCAAGTATTGACATTCTCGGTGTAACATTAACTACTAACTTGAGCTGGACACATTATGTTAGAAGCATTTCTAAGAATGCCTCTAAAAAACTGGGACTCCTGTACAGAGTTCGAGAATTCTTCACTGACGAGCAGTTGGCCGTAATATATAAAAGTCATGTGCGCTCTCAGATGGATTACTGTTCACCTCTGTGGGGTGGAAGTGGAGTGGTTGCATTGAGGCAGTTGGACAAAATTCAAAATAAAGCTATTAGATTAATCAATAACCCTGCAATCACACAGGACCTTCCTACATTAGCCATACGAAGAAACGTTGCATCCCTTGCATTATTCTACAGATATTTTCACAGCAATTGTTCCGAGGAACTTGCTTCAATTGTGCCGCCTCTCCACATCTTTCCCCGTAGAACTAGGGCAGCTGAGAGCGCCCATGAATTTACACTTTCTCCTCCACAATGCAGAACTTCTGCTTATCAGAATTCATTTATCCCCAGAGCTACTACTCTTTGGAATTCACTTCCTCGAATTGCTTTCCACAAACTTACAATCAACAAATGTTTAAATCCAGTTGTTACAAACATTTTATGAATGGAGGATGCCTTTAGGCACATGGACCTTTTTGTTTTATCTGTGTTTTTCCTTCCTCCGTTCATTGTCTCTTAAAAAAAAAAAAAAAAAGCGCGATAGGCCTCACGGAAGGCTTTCTATAGGGAACGCGATAGGCCTCACGGAAGCAGGACCATAAAAAAAGCCTTCCATAAAAAAAAAGGGCCTATCAAAACAAAGGAATTTGTCTCTAGGTGAGATAATTCCCCTCCAGTACTCATCCATGTAAATCTCACCCACCCCCCTCCCCTCCTTCCCCAACCTTTTTCCCCCCTCCCTCCTCCTCAATTATCACCTATTTTTCCTCTTATTATCATCATTTATCGGTTATTTTTCTCTCCCGCGATAATGTAGCACAAGTGGGTTGCATAAAAGATCGTTATGCAACACCCAGACACCGGCACACACCGCCCCGCTCGTCTCAGTTGACTCCCAGACAGCGAGAGGGGAGGGCTGCCTGTGTCTCTCTCTCGCCTGAGATTATGACCGGGTGGCCAATATCTTCGTTTTTCACCACCCAAATGCTTTTCCCACTTATTTTAGCACTCTTGAAGGTTCATATATACATCATATATGTAAAATAAAAGCATACCGAAAACAAATAATGGTTTATATTGTAAATATAACGAATTCTGTCAGAATCCAGGGCTAGAAATGCACAAATAACTACCCTAGCACCTAGGTCTATATCGCGCTTGTCAGGTTAATAAAGGTTTGAGTATGGAATGAGAGAATCGAGTGAGAGAAACAGTGATAAAGGTGGTGATCGGGAGAGAGTATGCAAAGGGATGTTAGAAGCACGCGCGCCAAGCCTGTCCTGACGAGGACAGCTCCTGGGGACCCTCATGGAGGAGGTTAGTTACACAAGAGCCCGCAAAGGCGCGATGGTCGGCCAATCACGGGCCGAGACGTCACAAGACAGCAGGCGCCACAGGACACAGCCAGACACTACCTTCTCGCTCTGAAAGTCTTTCTCATTCCCACGCTGGTACTATTATCACTACTGTTGATATAAAATATAACCCGTTGTCACAGACGAAAACAAAGAGCACCACTGGACTGTCTGTGACAATGCGATTACTAGGAAAGAAAGAACAACATTCTCTGATAACTGTAGCCCATTTCGATGTCCCTGGCGAGCGCTAGTGGCTAACGAGAGGCGATTCTGCCAACGCTGGTAGACGTCACATAGTCCAATAATTTCTGAACTGTTTTCTTTACTTCAATGCACAGTTTTTAAAACCTTAGGTCTCTGCTAATCAGAACACCCAAATCCTTTTCCAAGTCAGTCAGCGAGTAGCCTGAATTGGGGTTTGCTTGACAGATATCCTAGTTTAGTGGCATCTGTCATGTCTCAGAGCATTCACCCAGTCTGTTAAGATCCATCCAGGTTTTCAACCTTTTAAGGTTCTTCACATTAACTCCAAGCTTAATCAAAATGTCATCTGCAAACTTGGAGATCATACTCAACATGAAGAGCCGCGGCTGTTGAGAGGAGAGCACGCTCACGTGTGAATCTGCTTGACCTGGGTTCGATCCCAGCCAAGGCGAACTATTTAGTGGATGTGGTAGTACGTCCTAGCGTGTCTCACATGGTCGCACCCAGTCGGGGGACACCTCGACTCGACGACGTATACAGACTAATAAACACACACAACAAAGCCATTCCAACAGCTTCCTCTATCTACAACACCCCTTCTCTGTTATCTACACTTTCCCAGCCGTCCTAGTGCACTGTCTGATGTAAGAGATCAATATCAATGTCATTGACATACAGTATATAATAAACAGCAGAGAGCCAAGGACAGATCCCTATGGAATTCTAGAGGTAACTGGAATCCATTCAGATGAAACACCATTGATTACCCACTCATTGCTGTCTACCTGTTAGGCAACTTTCCATCGGTCACTCTTAACATTAGCCTATAATGAGGCACTTTATTAAAAAGTTGTTATAATTTAAACATTTAAGTAAAGGATGTTTATGGCTCTAGTTTTGTCATACTCACTCAGTATTTCATGGAAATATTCCAGCATATTGGTACAACATTATCCTTGTTGCCTGAAACCATGTTGGTAATCTGTAATTAAGTTGTTGATTTCCAGGTTGTAGACAATTATCTTGTTTACTAATATATATTCTAATAGTTTTACTGCAATAGAAGTCAAGCTAATTGGATGATATTTCTAGAGACACCTATGATCCCCTTTCTTTAAGATTGGGGTCACAGTGGCCAATTTCCAGTCTTCAGGGACCTCTCCAATTTCTAGTGAGTGATTGAACATTTCTCTCAAGAAAAGTGTGATTTAATGTCAATTTCATGTCGCACTTCTTATACAACTCGTGGAAGATAGCCATCTGGGTCAGAAGACTATAACCTATTTAACTTACTTACGTTTTGTTTTGCTACTTTCTCTGGGGTACATCTAGTTCTGCTAAGTAATTCACCCTCATGCACTAATGCAGGACTTGGAATGTCACTGGTGATTTACTTTTTAAATACTGAGGCAAAATAGTTGTCTAGTGATTTTGGTATTTTAGTGTAAGAGGTTTGTAGTGGCCTGTTGGACCATTTAGAGGTCCAATGGTACCTTCGAATGGCTTCCTACTGTTCACATACTGACTACTGACGCCTGCACCCCTAAGTTCTTCATCACACTTTGCTTCCTTGATAAGATATTTCACTCTCCTACACATATTGTTGAAGAAATCTAGATCTCTTTGGTCCGGACTTCTTTCGGGCTTTCTGTATGCAAACCTTTTCTTTCTAGTTGCTGAAGCTATGTCACTTGTGAACCATTTTGGTTGATATTAGCCTGATTTGGTAAGTTTAGTGGGAACGAATGCAGCTTTTCAATTTATAAACTGCTCTTTGAATGAGTACCAAATTGTATTAACATCCTCATCCTCAAGTCTGGGCTGGGATAAGCTTCCCAAAAAGATCTTCAACAATTGTTCGACGGAAAAGAGTATAAAGGAGTAAAAAGAATATCAAGCAACAACACATCTGCTGATTCTTATGAGACTGCTTGTAATTAAACTACAGATACTATGTGAAAACAGAAATGGATAGCACAGTATAAAGTGGTGATATTCGTTTATAAATGCAGTTAATTAGGGGATAAGAGCGAGATATTTATCTAGATGATATCTAAAAATGGGAATAGTCCTACACTCAATAACACTACTGGGTAGTCTAGGTAGAGCGAGAGAGAGAGCGAGAGAGAAATAAAGAGTGTATGTGTGTGTGTGTGTGAGGACGACGTGAACTCAAGCTAGAGTTGTCACTGTCAGTGTTAGTGGTGTACTGACAGCTGTGGTGTCAGTAAGAGAGAGTGATCGTGACAACAAGATTGGCTGGAGTGAATAATAATAATAATAATAATAATAATAAAGTTTATTTCCACCGACAGTGGTTATTCTTCTTACATAGTATTTACAAATATAATTATATACAGTTGGGGGTTTAGTGGGTCTAGGGGGTTTAGGTAGGGACTAGGGCAAGGACAGACTGAGAGAGAGAGAGAGAGAGAGAGAGAGAGAGAGAGAGAGAGAGAGAGAGAGAGAGAGAGAGAGAGAGAGAGAGAACAAGATTGACTGAACCGGTGGTGACTAGGTAAAGATAGTCCGATTTACAATAATAGAACAAATATCGAAAAACAATACAAATATATCATACCCATTGAAATGATCCCTTTGATACTTCTAATAACACAAACAATTGCCATAGATAAAACATTTATCTCAACATATCTCTGGTCACTAACTATATAGCCTATACAGTATATTGAACATAAATATAATGGAACAATCATAAACATATTACAAAAGTCCACCAAATTCGATAATATAGTAGTTCTGTTGAAGTCATATATTATATTTAAGGATGAACATTTGCCAGTGAAGAGAGTGGTCAAAATGCAATAACAAGGAGATCGTTACAATAAAAATATTTGGGATTGTTTAAACAAAAAATTGAGGGCAAAACAAAAATAAATAATAATAATAGAGAGGGAGAGATGTACAAACTCAAACCTATAAACCTATAACGCAATGGCTTTCGTAATTTTGGGTATTCAGCTATGGCACAGGAAGTGTTACGCAAAATACTGTGAGACATAGAACCTGAAAAGATAATGCGCCATGGATACAAAATGTCGGAACAATACTTATAGCACAGCGTGATCATTCATTAGCCTGTCTTTTTTGCCCCAAGTAAAAACATCATGTGTTGGGATTCTTGCGAAAAGCCCGGTCTTTAACCCCTTCTGTACCGCGACGTGTTTTTAACTTTATTCTGGCTACTATTAGACGAGTTTATTAAGTTTAAAAAGGGCCTTAAGCAATTACCAGGTTTCGAACTATCTACCTTAATATTTTTTACTACCATAGGTTCTTCTTAAGCTGCTGAAAATAGTCTAAATATAGTAAGAAAATCATAAAAAAGACGTCGCCGGTGCAGAAGGGGTTAATTATGAACTCGGCATAAACAGAGTGATTTCACGCACAATGATCCCGCCCGTATACTGTGTACCACCAGCCAGTCCGTATGTCGTCCGCCGTCGGTCTGTCTGGAAATTTCTCCAAGACTGTCCAACAGAATGTTCACCAAATTGCACAGGAACATCCAGATGGTCAATGTGATGGTCAGTCAGAAATACATTATTTATTTGACTAAAAGATCAAGGTCAATGATCAAGGTAAACAATAGTATCAATATTTCATAATTTTACATAGTTATTCCAACTCAAATTTCACCATTTTCACTACATTAATTATTGTTTAAATTGATAATATGTTGACCAGATTATAGATAAATGTGCCAAAGTTTAAGTTCAAAAGTCAAGATCTAAGTTTAAAATATGATTTTGACAAGTAATTCATATACCAAGTATTGGATTCTATCTGAGCTTATCATACATACTTTATTCAATGTACCAAGACCAAAATCATACCAAAAATATATATATAAAACTCCATTTGAAACGTTAAGGTCAAATATATGTTATATATGCCATTTAATTTACTATTCATGCAAACTTTACAAAATTCACCGAGATTGTTAAACTTTACAAACAAAATTATATCAATATTTTTCAGAAAAATATCATAAATATAAAGATGAAGGTCAAAGGTCAAAGTCATGTATATCTCTAATAACTCCGAAGCTAACTGATTTGGTACACTTATTGATTGTCCAGGGCAATATGGTCACACAAGCAAGAAATGTCATCCAAGGTAAAGGTCACCAATTACAGGTGACAGGATAACAGACCAATGAACTGCATGTGTGAGATCGTTTACTATTGTTGTTGCTGTTGTTGTTTTACTCGCAGTGCTGGTCACAATGGCAGTTCAAAGAGTGGCCTTGACTTTGAGGCATAGGTGGCCATTATAACGGTGAGTCATAGTGACAGTTGGGAAGAGGTGGCCATGAAAACGTTGAGGGATTTTGGTGAAGACAGGTTTAAGGTGGTGTGGTTGTGGTGTCAGCAGTGGTGGTGGTGGTGGTGGAGGGGGGGGGAGGTGATGGTGGTGACAGTAATGGTGGTGCCAGTTATGGTGTTAGCAGTGGTGGTGGTGGTGGGAAGGGGGGGGGGGGGGGGGCGGGTGACAGTGGTTGATGGTGGTGACAGTGGTGGTGGTGGTGACAGTTGTCGCGTTAACATTGGTTGTGGTGGGAAGGAGGGGTGGTAATGTAGACAATAGTGATGGTAGTCGTGGTGAAGACTAGGGTCGGTGACAGCATCAGCAGTTTTACAAACTTAGAATTCGGCTTTAGGCTTGGGGTCAAAGGTCATTGGGGACTGTGGGCTGGGTGGCAGAGAGGCAGGGAGAGGAGGCTGCTGTAGCTGCAGGTGAGGATAGGAGGGAGAAGGCTGTTTGGCTTGTAGGGCGCCAAGTGAATACGGACTCTTCCTGGGGGATTCCGGGTTCTTGGTTTCGGTATTTTCGGGAGCCAATCCCCTGTGACTTGTCGGCCTGTGCTTGTCGTCGGCCAATACCTTGCCTAGTATTCTTCCTCTGCTCAACTGGGACTCGTCGCGGCAGTCGAGTGGAGAACACACTCACGTGTGAATCTGCTTGACCTGTGTTCGATCCCAGCCAAGGCGGACATTTAGTGGGTGTGGTAGTACGTCCTAGCGTGTTTCACATGCTCCACCCAGTCGGGGGACACCTCGACGACGTATACAGACTAATAACACATATAACAAAGCCACTCCAACATCTTCCTCTCTCTCCAGCACCGCTTCTCCCCTCTCTACACACAAAATAGGAAAGTAAAAAGTATCTACGAGGTGCCGTTGTAAAGGCTTATTCCTCAATGCCTTCACCTGACCTGCAATTTGACATAGCTAGGCTCTGTGGCTAGCGAGGTAGGCTCGACAGCTAGTATGCGCGGCTTGACTCTAAGGGTCATCAAAGTAATGGGACCAGAAGTGGCGGGGGCGCTTGGTGGGTATACTGGGTAGGTTGCCCAGGACGTCTGTACCATTGTACTGCATCTATCGAAGGTGTTGCGGGAGATATCGAAAAGCACCTAGTGGGGGGTGTTACCACTTTACTATACAGTATATTGTACTAATTAATGTCTTTCCTCGAAGGCTACCGCGCTCGTATTACAGATTTTGTAAAACACATACTTACCGGTATATACTTCACTTTCAACACATTATTTGTAAAACACATACTTACCGGTATATACTTCACTTTCAACACATTATTTCATGCTAATTGAAGATTATCATTACTGACAATAGATATTCACACCATAATTAAATATATTCAAAATATTATGTACCTAAATCTTCAATTTAATTGCAAATCATCGAAAACATTTGGGTTACATCTCTAGATTTTCACCACAAAATTGGCACTATTACTAGTAGTAGCGCGGTAGTTTTGGGGACAGTGGTAGTGGTGGTGGTGATGATGGTGGTGGTGGTGGTGGTAAGGATAGCGCTGGTGGTGATGGGGATGACAATGACGGAGAAGACATGCGTTGATGGTGGTAGTGGGGACAGTGGGGTGGGGATACTTCAATTGCAATGATGATAGTGGTGGTGACAGTGGTTACAATGCTGTGGATAACAGTAGTGGTGGTTGTGACAGTGCTGGTGGGGACATGTGGTGGCGATGGTAACAGATGTGATGGTGGGGTGATTATGGTTAGGATAGGGATGAGGATGATGGTGAGAATAGTGGAGAGGATATGTAGTGGTGACAGTGTTGGAGGAAACATTTACACTGCTGCTGTGTTAACATTCTGGCCAGCACGCCTTGATGGCTCCCATAAGTGATTGTTCCTCTGAGGATGGGTTGAAACGAGAGCTTTTATCTGCAACTTTACTCCGGCAACATTTTGAGATTATTTTGTACTTGTAAATGCAACCAAATTGAAGATAGATTGACATACGTGATAAGAGTTCTTAACAAAAAAGTATATATCCAAAGCTGCCATATAATAGTTGAAGATAGCAATTAAAAAAAAAAAAACGTTCATGTAGATCCATCTTGTGGGGCAGGAAAACAAAGTAGGGGGAAGCAGAGTAAAACACTAAACAAAGAATTGGAAGAAGAGAAGAACAATAATTAAATATAAAAATAAACAAACGAAAATTAGTACAAAATATATAACTCTGAATTCAGTTAATGCAATAAAGAAGCAAATGAGATGGGTGAGGATGAGAAGGTACGAGTACAGTAAAAACATAAACATAAATATAAGGATACAAAGCAAGAAAATAAAAGTAAAGAAGTCAGAGCCAGTATAATCATGGTACTCTGCAATCTGTAACATATATGGAACACCTCCTTCAGTCGATAATTACAGTCCAGTTGTCATTGTTCGAACACTCCAGCTGGGTAGCTTGAATAATGTCTTTATTCTTTCCCTGGTACAGTGAAGTAGTTCAGTTGTTATTTAAATGACTAAATCCCAGGCACCCAGTATGACAGGTGACCCGTGGTGGGACAGCACCATATTGGGTCCAGCTTAGCCAGGCAGTCTAATAATATGCGATGATCTCTCCAACCATCAGAAACCACCTCCCCTTGCCCCACTTCAATCGAGCTTGAGTTTAGCACTGGTAGTTGCTGCTTCCCGTGTCGTGTCTTTGTTTATAAAACAAAGCTGGAGTGTCCTCTCCATGGTGCAAGGCTATACATTAATATGTGGACCCATGCATGAATGTCTCCCTTTAAAGGCCGCGTCATACAGAACTCGAATCCACCAGAACCCACTGGAATCGAACTTTTCACCGGTATTGACGAGAATTACGCGGCCTTAATTGAGTTTGACTTCAGAGTAGAATGCGACCCGTCAATGACCGGAATGTAACTCGAACGTAACTCGATGGACTCGAATGTAACCAAAATATGAGTCGATGTTAACCAGTAAGTGACTCGAAGGAAACCGGATGTGGAAAGAAGACTATTCGATCCCAAGTCGAATGCAACTCGAATGACCAGAATGAGACCGGAATGTCAGTATATCATGACCAGAATTACATGAAGTTAAGTCGAACGTAAGTGGAACTAAAAGTTGAACGTAACTCGAACATAAGTGGAACGTGACTCGAATAGGCAGGTGACTCGATGAGGAACCTTTGAGTATATAAAGGGAGGATTGGTTCACAGGCACACCAGTAGTAACAGGGCACTCACCACGGCAACATAAGCACTTTCAATCACACACACACATACACGTACACGAGGGGAGGGGGGGGGGGGGTGGAGATAGGGTTTTTCTGGACACCCTTCTCCCTCATGTTTAGCCCCATTAGTTTTTGAGATGTTATGACGTTCATTCCATTAGTTTGGCGGTTATAAAAAAAATTGCCCTATTTCTTTGTTAATATGAAGACCTTTCGTGCCATTTAGGCATAGGTTTATTTCCTGGCGAGCGATAGCGAGCCTGTAACTTTAGGAGAAACTGGCCATCGGCTGGGACACTTTTCTACCGAAAAATGTACAAATTAATCTCAAATTGAGTGTGTTTTTTAAGCTTTGATGGATGTCTAGCGAAGAAAGTAAAAACAACAAAATATATATAGGCTAAATAAAAAATAGACCTAAAAGTAACCCTACCCCCTTAACTCACACAGCTGGGGTGAAGGAAGAACACTTCATTGTTAGACACAACTGAGGGGAAGCCGGAGTTAAGGTGTGGAGAGTTAGATGAGTAATTCCAGGTACTACTTGAAATACAATGGCCTCGTATATGGCCGATTTTATATTTTATTATATTTTATTTATTTTTTTTTCAATCCGTTATATATTTGGGGCTGCACCTAGTCGAGTTATATTCTGGTTGTATTCCAGTTACCTTCTAGTTGGATTCCACTTGTATTCTAGTACTTCTAGTAATGTTCGAGTCGACATCCAGTGTACACTCGATACATCAAGCAAGTATGCAGTCATCTACCAGTCATATTCTAGTCGGCATCCAGTTGTATTCTTCTTAATTCGGGTTATATTCAACTCTCATTCCATTACATTCAATTTTAAAGTGGAATAATCAACTTGTCATCCAGTTGACTTCCGGTCATTATCGAGTGGCATCGAGTTACATTCAAGTAATTCGAGTTGGCATCGACTATAAAAATTACATCAGAACATGACCAGAATAGGTAGAATGCAACTCTAATGAGACTCGAATGGACCAGGATACGACTAGAATGTAACTCGATAATTTTTAACGTTTTTTTCACTCGATAAATCGTAGAAAGTTAACGCATGCACTAACTTTTTGCTCACTCACTCGATCAATCGAGTGACGACTAGAACATCACTCGAAACACAAGAATAGACAAGAATCTAACCAGAACACGTACAAGAATAGACCAGAATGGGGAAGAAGTGGCTAAAATTTGAATTTTTGAATTCATTCCGGTGGGTTCGAGTTCTGTATGACGCGGCCTTAAGCCTCGTTCACACACAGGACATTGTTAACACGCCCTTTAATCATTCTTGGCCAACTTTACAAATGTTTGGGTAGGGACCAAAATTAATGTGGGGGATCTGGCGGTGACCATGGTGTGTGGCGCCCATGCATCCGCCATTGCCTCAACTTTGCTCCTGCAAGACATTGACAGGTCTAGCGAAAAACGGGACAAACTGCCCAAATTGACATTTCAAGAACGTAGTCTGTTTCCATCCTTGTTTCATCCTTGTTTTATGGACGGTACACGGGCTGCACATGGGTGGTTGATAAACGGTAGATGGACTTCACGTGAAACCCGCATTTGTATGCCTCCAGCATGACCCATCCCTGCCCCACTTTCGTCAACGTGGTACATCCCGCCATTTTTAATGCGGCCCACACACGACGTACGGCTGCCTAATGACGGCAGTGAACCAGGGCCGACCTTTCCACCTTTTGTGGACATACTAAAACAAAAAAAACGGGGTGTACACTCCTTGACGCGTCCTTTCTATGACTCCAATGACCTTGCCCGGACCTTGCAGGACTTTGCACTAGAATTTGTGAAACGCACGGTCAAATCAATGTCTGGAAGGGTCGGGATGCCAGTAGGACAAACCCTTTTAGGACAAACCCTTTAGAAGCGATCTGGAAGACATCAAGTGCATTACATTAAACTTTGACTAAACTGAAGGAACTGCTCGAGAAGTACTATTTGATTAATAGTTGGAAGTAGAGGTCTTATGGCACCTCAGATTCGCCAGCTGGTCCTTTCATCAGTTTTTCAGGTATTTCTTAGGGTATTGCCAAATGATCCCTACCTCGCCCTCCATGACCAGTGTCGGTTGGTCCGCTGCTGTTTACTCCATCAGAGATTCTACTTGCAGCTGACCCCCAAAGAGGCAGTTTCACTATCCGCCACCTGTGAACGCTCTGGGTTGGAATTGGTTGCCCCAGTCACCCAGTGTATCAATTATACTAAAAGTAAAGCATTGAAGCATTAAATCATATGTATTTGGCTAGTTAAATTCATAAGAAAAATAAGTAATGAATTCTAGTTACAGAGATATGTGAGGAGGGGAGGAAGAAATCAAGAAAGGGTGAATTAAGAGAGAATTAAGAACTACTGAACATAGGTAGACCAGTCAACAAAGCTAGCTATATCACAGATACTTACAGTAAATGTATCTTATTTTCATTATTCATGGGTGTCGGAAGTTCCAACATAATATATTAACTTACTCTATTCTTTGGGAAGCCTAAATCAATTATTTTGCTTGCCCTTGTTACTTTCATAACTATTAAATATTACAAAATTCAAAGTAACTCTGGAGCCATTTGGAACGGTTGGCGGCTGTACTATCGACTGCAATGAAAGGTGGTACAAATTTAATAGAACAATTCTGACACTCCTATGAAATATTTTGAACCATTTTCTTGACAGTAAACACCATACTAATCAGTGTCTTCCCTCATTCAGTCTCAAGTTTATCATATTGTTGTGTACCAGTTATTTGTGCAGGCGACTGTACATAGTATATAAAGGAAAAATAAAAACAAAGTACAAATAGAAAGAGGAAGGGCTGCCAAATTGAAGAGGGGGAATGGTGAAGCGGATAATTGCATGAATTCAGAACTGTGAAATATGGATGGAAAGGGTGAACAGAATACAGCAATATAGATGGGATGATCCCTGATGTTTCATTAACGAGTTTTTTTCTCTTTTGGACCCCCTTCTCCCTCATGTTTAGCCCCATTAGTTTTGAGATTTACAGACATTCGCCCCATTAGCTTGTCGATTATAGGAACGTGCGCTCCATATCTTTATCAGTTTTAAGACCTTTCTTGCCATTTAGTTGTCGATTTATCCTGGTGAGCGATAGCAAGCCTACAATCGGCCTTCGGTCTGGGCAATTTTTCTACCGATAAATGCACAAATTTATCTCCACGGGGGTCGTGGGGTATTTCTTTAAGCTTGATGGAGGTCTAGGGAGGAAACGTAAACAAATAAATAATTAATATATAATTATATATATATATATACATATATATATATATATATATATATATATATTAAATAATAATAATAATCGTCTGGTTACTTATATAGTGCCCGTATCCTCTCCTTCCGAGGATTCTCAAGCGCTTCACACTTCTTTAATCAACCAGACCATTACCCATCTCCCTTGCTCATGGGAAGACAGTAACCGCCTGCTATATCTCTGAAAAACTTTTCAATCTGAGCGGGGATTGAACGCGAGACCTGTAAGATGGGAAGCAGGCACGCTATCAACTGAGCCAGCCGGATGGCTGGCTATATATATATATATATATATATATATATATATATATATATATATATACCGTATATATACATATATATATATGTATATATATATATATTATATATATATATATATATATAGATATATATA
The DNA here is from genome assembly GCA_032716605.1 of Paralithodes platypus. Lineage (NCBI taxonomy): Eukaryota > Metazoa > Arthropoda > Malacostraca > Decapoda > Lithodidae > Paralithodes > Paralithodes platypus. Next base: position 47,242,021 of record CM064480.1, on the reverse strand, counting down.
TATATATATAGGGGTGTGTGATGTCCCCGTGGTTGTTTACTGTATATATGGATGGAGTCATGAAAGAAATACAAGGAAGAGCAGTGGATGCTGGTGTATCGTTGATAAGGGAGGGTAATGAGTGGAAGCTACCTGTACTGCTGTTTACTGATGAAACAGTTCTGATGAGCGATAATGAAGGGAAGTTGCAGGGTCTGGTAAATATGTTTGGAACAGTGTGCAAAAAACGGAATCTGAAGATAAATGCGGGAAAGAGTAAGGTTATGGTCTTCGAAAGGGGTGAAGCCACAGAGTGTGAGGTGAAGTTGAATGGTCAGGCTATGGAGATTGTCAGCTCATTTATGTATCTGGGCAGTGTGTGGAGTAAAGATGGGACTATGGATGAAGAAGTGCGGGAGAGGGTGCAACAGGGGAAGAGGGTTGTAGGAATGCTGAAAGCAGTAACAAGAAATAGGGTGGTCAGTATGGAAGTGAAGAAGTCCTTGCATGACAGTGTGGTAATCCCGACACTGACTTATGGAAGCGAAGCATGGACGTTGGTTGAGAGACTCAGGCCAAGAGTGAGAGGGGTGGAAATGAGTTACTTAAGAAGTACGTGCGGAGTTACATGGAGGGATAGACAGACGAATGAGGAAGTAAGAAGGAGGTGTGGTGTGGAGGTAGATGTGCTGGAAAGTGTGTAAAGGAACACCTTTAGATGGTTCGGCCATAGGGAACGTATGGGAAGCGAGAGAATGACTAAGAAGGTGTACGAGAGCGAGGTGGAAGGACAGAGAGGAGGTGGAAGGAGGGAGGGGTGGAAAGATGGAATGAGGAAGTATATGGCTGAAGGCGGTGCAGGTTGGGAGGAGGGGCATCGACTGACTGGGGACAGAGGTGCATGGGGGCGGTTCGTTCGTGGCCACCCCTTCGGGGATCACGGCGTCAGGCAATAGATAGATAGATATATATACCTTAATAGCATTTGTAAATATGAATAACGGACACAGGCAATGAAGAGAAAAGGACTCTATAATATAATACGGCATTGAAAGAAACTATAAATATTCCCTTCGAAGGATATCAGGACGCGTTTGTTAATTTTATTCTGGATGTTATTAGGCAATTTTGTGAAATTTATGAAGGCAATCTAAGAATGAAAGGGGTAAAAAAAACATCTCATTTGACCCTCTGATTCCCACAACTTCGTCCTAAGCTTAGTTAAATCGTCTAATCATAACACAATAAACTGAAGAATATTGGCCTGATCGTATCTTGAAAGGGATAAATATTAGAAAGAGAGAGAGAGAGAGGGAGAGAATAGTTACAAGAAATGGTTAGTATTTCAGAGACCTAGCGATCCATTCCGGGGAGATAATCGAAGTGGAAGGAGAGAGATTGTTCAGTGCACTACACTCACAAAATACTATCTACTCTCTTCTTGAACTGCTCTACTGAAGAACTGTTTACAACTTCTGAGGGAAGTTTGTTCCAGGTAGAACAGATCTTATATGTGAAAAGGTTTCCACAAATACTAGTGTTGAAACAGTTGAATTCTAACTTCCAACCATAGTTGCCTGTTGTATTCATATTGAGATTAAAATTTTTGCTATGATTCACATTGTCAAACAAATTATTTAATAAACTTCAATGAGCTGACCTCGTAGTCTGAGTTTCCAACGGAAAGAGATTAAGAGCTCTCAATCGCTCCTCATAGTCCAGTCTTGTAATTGATGGAAAAAGCTTTGTAGACCTAGCTTGTACCCTTTCCAATCACTATATCTTTCCTGAGTGCTGGAGACCACAGCTGAACAACATACTCCAGGAGAGGCCGTTTCAATGTTTATAAGAATGAGGACTATTTTCTTAATTCTATACTTAAATGGACTCTTAATATGGCCGAATATTGTCTGAGCTTTCTTCTCAACTTCAATGCATTGCTTAGAATACTTCATGTCACTGCTGATCAGAACACCCAAATCCTTTTCCAAGTCAGTCACTTCCAGAGGCATTGCCAATAGCGAATTGCCTGACTTGCAATTCGTTTGGCCGATATGCATCACCTTGTACTTTTCCAAGTTTAGAGGCGTCTGCTATGCCTCCGACAATGCATGCAGTCTGTTAAGGACCATCCTGAGCTATTCGACCACTTTGGAATCCTTAACATTAATTTCAAACTTTATGTAGTTTGCAAACTTGCCGATCATGCTCAACAGACCAATATCGATGTCATTGATGTGTATAATTAACAGAAGTGGCCCATGGACAGATCCCTTTGGAGCTCCAGAAGTGATTATAGTCCACTCAGAAGAAACACCATTGATTATCACTCATTACTGTCTCCCTGTTAGCCAACTTTCTATCCAAATTGTGCCCTCTGTATTGATACCTAGTGCTCTCACTTTTGACATTAGCCTGCAATGAGGCACTTTGTCAAAAATCTGTTGAAAATCATTGTAAAGGATGTCTATGGCTCTACTTTTGTAATAATCATTCAGCATTTCATGGACAAATTCCAGCAAGTTAGTAAGACATGATTGGTGTTGCCTGAATCCATGTTAGGAATATATAATTAGGTTGTGGATTTCCAGTTAGTCAACTATATTGTGTACTAGAATCTCTTCTAACAGTTTTACTATGATACAATTCAAGCTAATTGGTCGATAATACGTGGAATACTTATGATCCCCTTTCTTTAAAAAATAGGCGTTACATTGGCTAGTTTCCAGTGTTCATGGACCTCTCCAGTATATATATATGATTTATTGAAGAGAGAGAGAGAGAGAGAGAGAGAGAGAGAGAGAGAGAGAGAGAGAGAGAGAGAGAGAGAGAGAGAGAGAGAAGGGGGGTTATACTGGAGCGAGAAAATAAATGATAATTACAAAAGCCTGGAGGATAATGAATAAGAAAATTATATATAAGGTAGTAACGACAACACCACATTTAGAAATCAGGAGAATCTAGAAGACACCAAAATATATTATGATACCGCATTATATATGAAATATATTATGATACCGCATTATATATGAAATATATTATGATACCGCATTATATATGAAATATATTATGATACCGCATTAGATATGAAATATATTATGATACCGCATTATATATGAAATATATTATGATACCGCATTAGATATGAAATTAAATGCTAAAAAAGGGATATTTTGTGACATTAACTTCCAATTACAACGCAAGTTATATATACTACACGAAATGTGGTAAATGCCACATTTAAAATCCCGCCTCTCTAAACCCCAAAACCCAAAATTTGGGCCTGGAACTGATATGCCAACGAAAATTATCCTGGGCACAATTAACCTTCTACAGTTTACCCCCCCTCCCCCCTCCGCCCATCCTTCTTGCCTGTATGGGGAACAGCACCAGAGAACGTACACTGTAATAAAAATGAATGCTTATAACTGTAACAAAAGTGATGCAAATATAAGGTTTCATCGTTCATGTGTGTTAATTTGAACATGTATACTGATATATCGGTCTCTCTCTCTCTCTCTCTTCTACCTTGGGTCACTCTTTGTCAGTTTACACTTCTGTCACTGATGTAAACAACAACCTGGTGTAACAGAGTAAATGATTTAAGGCAAATCCCTACTATCAACATTCCAACTTCAACTAAATTCGAGTTTTATATGCAGTGAAACCAAGAAACTTTCAATGATGAATAGCCTAAAGAAGAAGGTTATGCATGCATGTTATGTAAACACGTTATTCAATTTATTTTTGCAATCATGAAAATGAACACGGTCAACAGTAAAAGGAATACTGCTGAATGTTTTGTTCAGATGAAAGCGTAAAATTGAACGAAAAGGTGAATATATAAAAATTGCCACATCTCGTGAATAGTCGAATCTCGTGATTATATCTTCAGTGCCAATAACATCGGTACACGAACTTGAAAGGCTAACTTTACCTTTAAACTTACGAACCAATTAAATAGGACTTGTAATACAAGAATTACTAAAATTGCTTAAAATGTTAAATGTGAAAGAGATCATTATTTGTTTCATATATATACATACCGGCTACGACGACTTAAGCTACATCCCGGCTGGCTCAAGTTTAGGCTTGTTAAAATCAGGTTATAATAACTGTCCCGGCTTCCAAGAACCAATAGCAAACTAACCTCACAATACCTCACACACTAAGAATAAAAGAGGGAATTTGCACAGATCACGTTTCAGCACTTGATGGAATCACATTAAATACTTTTACTTATCTGCATTCTGACGTCTGTATAACTACATCAACAGAACCACAGTCACGAAGAAACTCCCAATAATACAACTTAATCTATAATTTACCTTTCCCGGGCAATAACCACTTCACAGGTGCCGCCGCCAATCAGGTCTATGCCTTCTACTTCCGGCTAGGTTGATGGTGACAGAGCCAATGATGTGTCAGCTGGGGATATCCAGCCAACCAACATTTGTGTTCTCTATTTATATATGAAGGAAACAAAAGCCAATGCTGTCTGTAACAAGTCCCAACCCCCTCCCCCAAGATGAATAAGAGATAGGTTGCCAAATTCTAGGTACATCAGAGTCAAAATTTCTGGACAAATGGAGCTTGAAGCAATTTAAGTCAAGGGATGCGGGAAGGATAGACTGAAGGAGAGAATTACAGAGTTTACTTGTTGAGTAGCAGTAAAACTGAGAAAAAATTATTCACTCTTGTCTTATAGAGCTGGATAGAATTGAGGTGGGATTGTGTTGAAAAGCAGGTGCCAAACACTCTCTGTAAGGGAGGAGGTAAACACTAAGAGAGCTCTGAAGAACACTAATTATTGTAATAACGGTACCAGGAGACATGCAACATTGCGACGTGCAGTGGAGACTGTAAGGAATTAGCAGGAGGAAATTAGTTGATGAAACAAAATGCTTTTGACTCTACTCTTTTGAGAAGTGCAGTATGGGTCTAACCTCCCCACACATGAGAACAGTACTCGATACATGGGTACACTGTACCACTGTGCAGAACAAGTAGCTTTACAGGGGTAAAGAACCCACAGAGATGTTTGAGCACACCCAACTTTTTGGGAGCTGCTTTAACAAGAGTGGTGATATGGTCTTTCCAAGAAAGATCAGAAGAAAAAATGACACCAAGAATTCTGAGAGAAGGCGAAGGGTTGATATGTGTGTTGTTGAGGAGTAAGGGATAGTCGTGTGGAAGATTGTGACAGGTAGATTGATAAGAGAAATTGGGTTTTGGTGGCATTGATAGTAACAATATTTTCTCTGCCCCCAGATGAAAATAGTTGACATATCAGAAGGTAGGCATGCTATGGCCTCAGCACGTGAGTTTTGAAGGGATTGCATGAAGGGACATTGTAGAAAACAAGTTTGAGTATAAAACAGCCCTGAGGAACACAAGTGTTGATAGGTTGAGGAAGAGCGCGATGGCCGTCCACAACTGCATGGCAGCTTTGGTACCTCTAGAAAGGACATTAGAGCTAAAGGCACAGATAGAGGGATAAACGCCGAAGGAGGGTAGTTTGAAAATAAGTTATTTGTGTCAGATTCAAGCATAGTAAAAAAGGTCTCGCCATAGTCCCGAAAAGAGGAGTTTCAAAAGTTACGATTAATTTAAATCACATCAATTTCGCTGAGATGGTTGCTCTTTACAGGCTAAATCCAATAGTAATGTGTTCACATTAAAACCTTCAAGTTCAAAGGTCAATTTCAACTATTATAATTATAATTCTGGCAAAGTAAGTAATAATCATTTACCAAATTAAGCTTGTGTACTTGATTTGTTAATAGAATTATCATGAAATATACAATATACTCCAACTGAAAAGTCAAAATAAAAGGTCAGGGTCAGAGTTTAGTAATTACAGACTTTCATCATTCAGAGTTCATCAAAAACGTTGTGTTAGTTGCACTATATACTGTATATATAGTGCAACTAACAACGTTTTTGATGAAATCTGAATGATGAAAGTCTGAAAGTGCTAAATTCTGACCCTGACCTTTTATTTTGACTTTTCAGTTGGAGTATATTGCATATTTCATGATAATTCTATAAACAAATCTAGGACACAAGTTTAGTTTGGTAAATGATTGTTACTTACTTTGCCAGAATTATAAGAATAGTTGGAATTGACCTTTGACCTTGAAGGTTTTAATGTGAACACATTACTATTGGATTTAGCTTGTAAAGACCAACCATCTCAGCGAAATTGATGTGATTTAAATGAATCATAACTTTTGATCCTCCCCCTTTCGGGACTGTGGTGAGACCTTTTGTACTATGCTTGAATCTGACACAAATAACTTCAAACTACCCTCCTTCGGCGTTTATCCCTCTATCTGTGCCTTTATCTCTAATGTCCTTTCTAGAGGTACCAAAGCTGCCATGCAGTTGTGGATGGCAATCGCCCTCTTCCTCAACCTATCAACACTTGTGTTCCTCAGGGCTGTTTTATCTCCATTTCTCTTTCAAATATTTATTAATGATCTTCTCAACTGTACCCCTAGTCCTATCAATTCATATGCTGATGACTCTACCTTGCAATACTCAAACTTGTTTTCTACAATGTTCCTTCATGCAATCCCTTCAAAACTCACGTGCTGAGACCATAGCACGCCTACCTTCTGATATGTCAACTATTTTCATCTGGGGGCAGAGAAAATATTGTTACTATCAATGCCACCAAAACCCAATTTCTCTATCAATCTACCTGTCACAATCTTCCATACGACTATCCCTTACTCCTCAACAACACACATATCAACCCTTTCCCTTCTCTCATTATTCTTGGTGTCTTTTTTTCTTCTTCTGATCTTTCTTGGAAAGACCATATCACCACTCTTGTTAAAGCAGCTCCCAAGAAGTCATGTGTGCTCAAACATCTCTGTGGGTTCTTTACCCCTGTAAAGCTACTTGTTCTGCACAGTGGTACAGTGTGCCTATGTATCTAGTAATGTTTGCATGTGTGGGGAGGTTCCACCCATACTGCACTTCTCAAAAGAGTAGGGTCAAAATTATTTTGTTTCATCAACTAATTTCATCCTACTAATTCCCATATACTGTATACTATGTATACAATATAGTATATATATATATATATATATATATATATATATATATATATATATATACTGTGTATATACAGTATATATATATACAGTATATATATATATACCGGTATATATATATATATATATATATATATATATATATATATATATATATATATATATATATATATATATAATCAAGATGGTTATGGTGGGAGGTAAACATCTAAGCAAGTGATACTAGGTATATATTATTTGCTTGCGTTTCAATCCTTGTTATTATAGTATTATACTGAATTAAAGCATCTTCTGGATGGAGGACACCATTTGGTGCATGAGCTTTGTTTTCATTGAATATGTTTTCCTGCATTCAAAGTAGAAACAATGAAAGACAATCAACTATTGATGTGAATATCATACTTGCATTAATATGAAACAAATATTGTTATTCTAGTAGGATGAAGTCTTAATTGAAGCATATAATTCCACTTACCTAATAATGAAAATTGATGTTCTTTGTGGCATGAGTTGTGTACAACTTTGTTCTTCTGTTATGGAAACAAGACAAGTTTGTGTGTGTGTGTGTGTTTGAGAGAGAGAGAGAGAGTGAGAGTGAGAGCGGTGTGATAGTAGTCTAAATTAAACTAGGCAATAAAAGGTCGTAGCTGACAGGGAAACACTCATGTGGCTGGAAGGGAGAGGCAGTGAAGGTGATGAGTCAACAATGTGTAGTGTGAAGGGTGAAGACTAGTGATGAATGTGTAGTGCGAGGAACTCGGTTTAATTTCATCTGGCGGTTAATTGAATCCCTTAGCAGCTAAGTTCTCGATACTTAATGGCAAAATATATAACCACTATGTCTCTGCATCATATCAAGACCAAGTTTATATAATTAGCACCATATTTCACGACAAAATCTTAATAATAACTGACAAAATTAATGTTGATTGGAACTTTGCAATTTACCGTCAGTTGAAAAGAAACAGGGTATAGTCTTTATGGATGAGAAGTGTGAAATAGTGAACGAGTGGTGTGTGGCAAACTATGTAAAGGTCAATTATTGGAGACCGTATTGTGAGATGATAAATTATACTAGGTTTCATTTCAACTAACGGAAAATGTAATCGCTTAGCAACATATTTTTTATATAATTAACGGGGACATAAGAAACTACTATGTATCTGCTTCACATTAGTGCCAAGTTCTCATAATTAGCAACATATTTCGCTACAAAATCTGAATAATAATGAAGATAAAGACAGTCATTTACCGTCAGCTGGGAAAAATATCGAAAAGGAATTATCAAGAACTTATGTGAAGAGTATGGTGTGTATATGCGAAGAGCATTTTGTGTGAGATACGTTGAATGATGTATTCGGTATTTGGGACATAGTTGAAACATTTAATGAAAGCGACATCATCTGTAATATACGTACTATGGAAACATGGGCCGGGCATTTAGTATGTATAGTCTATTTTTTTCCTGTTGATGGTAAATTGAATCCTTTAGCATCTGATTTTTCGATTCTTACTGGAAAAATATGATATTTCTATGTCTGTGCGTCATATTATTGCCAAGTTTTCATAATTAGCAACATATTTCACTACAAAATCATGGTAATAGCCGAGTAATTAGGATGGAGAGATAGCAATTCACCATCAGCTGGAACAAAAATAGACTATAGTGTGAAAGCATTGTGTGTAAAGGGGGGAGACGTAACTTGCATAAATATTGTGAAAGAAGCAACAAGAACCTATTGAGTGAATAAAGTTTGCAAACAAATGTACGATAAATGAAAGTATGAAGATGGATTGTACAGGTGTTGTGTAGTGAATGTAGTGTAATGGTAGCAACTATAAAAGGTGGGGAGAAGGGGGGTGGGGGGTCGTGTGTGATTTTGACAACGGCAGGCAAAACAAAAGCACAATGGGTTTGGGCATGAAAGATGGAGTTAGTGATAAAGATTCAGTAAAAGGTAAATAAACTATACGCGTAAGATATGCATTAAGAGAGCCACTGTTAAATTTTTTTTTTTTTTTTAATAAGTGGATGAGAGAGACAAAAGGCATAAGTGCTTGTGACGAGTGTCTCCCCCAGAATTGAAAGAGTGAAAGGGCCAAAATCAAGGAATGTACGAGCCAAAATGTAGCATAAAAGATGCAGTGAAGACTAGAAAATGGGATTTTCAGTAACTACGAATAGTGCACTTAGAGTTACGCTTCCAACGTGCATTTGAACCGATGTAGGAAGATAAATGCAATGCGAGTTGCAGTAAAACTTATGCAAGAAGAAAGCTAACATAAGAGATGCTCTTGAAAGCAACATTAAAAGAGGTACATTAAAGCATACACAAAATCTACAGTGGAAGACACGCAGTAACATATATATGGAAGTGCACTGAGAGATCAATACACATAAAAGATTAATTCAGGAGTGTATGCTATTGCAACAGGTATAACATGTGAGAAACATATTGAAAGATGTTCAAAGCATGAAAAACATTCATTGGAGAGAGATTTTGATTGAGAAAAAAATGCTTTGAGAGAGAGTTTTGAAAGACTTCAGAATATTTCCAAATAAACTAATGTAGGAGATGGGAGTAAAATGGTTAAATGTGAGATATGATATGAAATATGATCATATATTGGTACAAAGGAGTACAAAGGAAATCAAGCAACAACAGTCCTAGTGACCCTTCTAGATTGCTTGTCCTCCAAAACACTGAGGATCAAGTGTCCAAACAGTGGTTTACAGTGGATAAGGGAACATTGGAAAGGGAATTACTGCCCTGGAACTAATGTCCGTGGCAGGATTAGGAAGTTAGTAGAGGACAGATGGGTTAGTAACTGAGGGGGGATAAAATAAAGTTATTCATTTACAAACGCAGTCAGTCGCGGGTTTGATGCGAGATATTTGTCTAGGCGAAGTTTAAATGAATCAAAGGTGATGCAGTCTATAACGTTTCGGGGAAGCCCATTCCACAAGTTGACAACTCGATTGAAGAAGAAATTCTTAGATTTGTGCGAGTTAAAAGATTTACCAATAATTTTGCAACCGTTTCCCCGCGTGTAATTAGATTGGTCGATAGTGAAGTACTTACTACAGTTCATATTGTGATGCCTTTGATGATTTTGAACACTTGAATTAAGTCACCTCTTAATCTGCACTGGGTTAAAGGAAATATATTTAATTCTCTAAGATGCTCTTCATATGGTTTGTTCTTTAGGCTAGGTATCATTTTGGTAACTCTACGTTGAACTCATTCTAGCTTGTTTATATCTTTTTGGTAATAAGGGCACCAGGATTGAACGCAGTATTCCAGAAGAGGGCGGACTAAGGAATTGTAAAGGGTTAGGATAACTTCTTTGGATTTATGCTCAAATGACCTGCCTATAAAGCCAATTATTTTGTTTGCCTTCTTAACAACTTCTGAACATTGTTGACTCGGTTTTAGGTTACTCGATATTGTTACTCCCAGATCGGTTTCTCTGTTTACATTCTTAAGCTGAGTGCCATTCATCGAATAGTTTGCTCTCTCATTTAGGTATCCGATATCGGCGATATGTAGTACTTTACATTTATCCGCATTGAAACTCATTTGCCAAATTTGGGACCAACATGACAATTTATCTAGATTGTGTTGCATATCGTCAACTTGTTCTTTTGAGAGTACGCTATTTGCAATTTTTGTATCGTCAGCAAATTTTGAGATTGTACAGGTGAGACCCTCATCTATGTCGTTGATGTAAATTAGAAAGAGAATTGGTCCTAGTACCGATCCCTGAGGTACCCCGCTACTTACATTGGTCCATTTAGATGCCTTACCGTTTATGACTACTCCTTGCTTTCTGTTGCTGAGCCAATTTTCTATCCATTTCAACACACCGTATTGTATTCCATGCGCTTTTAGTTTTAGCAGTAAACGTTTGTGGGGAACTTTGTCAAAGGCCTTTTGAAAATCAAGGTATATAATATCTACAGCTTTACACTCATCGTAGAGGTTGAGGATATCGTGCAAGAAGTCTAAGAGGTTTGTTAAACAGGAACGTTTTTTACGAAAGCCTTGTTGAGTATCTTTAAGTATGTTATTTTCCTCTAAGTGATTTACGAGTCTGTCTCGGATGACCGTTTCTAGCATTTTACATACAACTGAGGTTAAGCTAATTGGACGATAGTTACTGGGTAGGGATTTGCTGCCTTTTTTTAATATCGGTGTTACGTTGGCTAGCTTCCACTGATCAGGCATAGTTCCAGACTGCAAGGATTTATTGAATAGTAATGTCAGTGGTTTGGAGAGCTCATCCTTAGCTTCCTTTAGAACTCTAGGTGAGATTGTATCAGGTCCAGGCGTTTTATTTACCTTGAGTTTATCTAAACAATTCAATACTTCTCTCTCTGTAACGGTGATATTGCTTAGAACATCTGAATTATCAATCTGAATCGGCGATGGTGTAGGGATATCACTGAGGTCTTCTGTTGTAAAAACTGATGCAAAGAAGGTATTGAGGGCATTACTCATTTGTACTTCGTCTTTGGCGTATTCTCCATTTTCATCGACTAACGGTCCAACAGTTGAAGTAACTACTTTTTTCTTTCTGATATAACTATAGAATTCTTTCGGGTTTGTTTTACTTTGATTCGCAATATGTAATTCTAAGGTCTTTTTACTTTGCTTAACACCTTACGAGCGGCCTATGCGGTTTATTTATATGTACCGCCCAGCGGGGTGTTTTTAGCCAAAATAGGGCTGTTTACGTGATCATTTTCATGCCTAAATAAGACCCCTGAACGTAAAACAAGTATCTATCCCTGAAAGGGCATAAACAGAGCTTTCGAATGACACCATAACGATCCTTTTATGATGGCTAGTTTTCTTGCAATAACCGTGCAACGCGAGTGCAAAAAGCATGTAATTAGGCACTTTCCCCATACAATTCCTTATATAGCGAGTGAGAGAGGTAGGAGGGAGGTGAGATTCGTGTCAGTAGGTTCGCCGCAGTGGTCTGGAGCAGTCATACGCTCGCTACTCTCCTGCCACCACTTGTCTCTCTCTCTCAGCAACATTACGTGCTGAAATTGCCACTCGAGTTATGTCGAGCGCCGCCACATAGTCCAGCTTTATTTAACTCGACTTATGTGGTGAGCCGCTAATTAAGGGTTAATTAACTTTTTTGGCTTTGCGTCATAGCTCTACAAATTTCACCCGTTCCTCGTCATTTTGTGAGGATTTTAATCTATCATTAGCAAATTTTTTAGCAAGCAAGCAGTTTGAAATATCTTTATTCCACCATTTGGGCTTATTATTATGGCCTGGACGCCGTATTTTCGATGGTATGCAATCTTGCACTGCTTTTAGGTAAGTGGTTTCGAATAACTTCCAAGATGTATTTATGTCGTTATTGTTAATTAAAAAGCTCAGTCAGTTTCTTTAAACCTAGCTCTAAGTTTATGGAAGTTTGCTTTCTTGAAATTAGGGACTTTTTCGATGCTACTATTTGGTTCGTTACTAGTAAACTTTAAAGTGAAAGTTATCGTACGATGGTCGCTGTTACTGAATTCATCACCAACATTCAAATTCTCTTTCAATTCTTCTTTTGTTGCAAGTACATGTCAAGAACGTTATTACCACGGGTCGGCGTTCGAACAAATTGATAAAGCGAACTCTCTTGCAAGTTCGTATACAAGAATTGTCCGGAGTGTGAAGTAAGAGTATCGCCCCACTTGGTCACAGGTAAATTAAAGTCGCCAAAAATTACGGTATCTTGTGAGTTACTTACATCTGCAATTTGTTCGTAAATTTCTCGGTCAGTTTGCACTGATTGAGCTGGAGGTCTGTATATTAATGCAAGTATTATTTTTGTACCTTTATTATTCTTTATTAGCACAAAAGATGTGTCGACGTTCACAATTTGAGGTTTTGACAAGAGGGTAGGGTTAAGACTTTCTTTGATATAAAGTAAAACGCCACCTCAATTTCGATTTATTTGGCTTTTGTCAAACATTACATAACCGGGAAGTGAATACTCTGCTAAAAAGTCTCTATCTTCTGTATTGAGCCAAGATTCTGTTATGCCAATCACTTCATAATTTTCTGTAAACACTAGCTCCTCTAAATCTGAAAATTTATTGCGTATGCTACGAGCGATTGCATAGAAAACCTTTAAATTAGTTATTTTAGAACTCAGGGAACGCTCTTTAACACCTTACGAGCGGCCTATGCGGTTTATTTATGTGTACCGCACAGCGGGGTGTTTTTAGCCAAAATAGGGCTGTTTACGTGATCATTTTCATGCCTAAATAAGACCCAGAACGTAAAACAAGTACCTATCCCTGAAAGGGCATAAACAGAGCTTTCGAATGACACCATAACGATCCTTGTATGATGGATAGTTTTCTTGCAATAACCGTGCAACGCAAGTGCAAAAAGCAGGTAATTCGGTACTTTCAGTACATAATTGAGTATGTAGCGAGTGAGAGAGGGAGGAGGGAGCTGAGATTTGTGTCAGTAGGTTCGCCGTGGTGGTCTGGAGCAGTCATACGCTCGCTAGTCTCCTGCCACCACTTGTCTCTCTCTCTCAGCCACATTACGTGCTGAAATTGCCACTCGAGTTATGTCGAGCGCCGCCACATAGTCCAGCTTTATTTAACTCGACTTATGTTGCTCGCCGCTAATTATGGGTTAATAATATTTTTGGTTCTTGTCGGATCTACATTTATGTTCATGGCTGTCCTCAGTCCTTATCGCTGGTGGTCCTCGGTTGCTTCTGTTTTTTGCTTGGCGTTGGATGATAATTATATGTCACTGCTGCTTCTTCTCGGATGGCGTTTTTTTATCCATGTCTGCGGACTGCTTTGTGTAGGAGACGACCCATGCGTGCTGAACCCACAGGGTTTAGACGAGTGCCATCCTTGCGGACAATGGTAGAGACAACGCGGATACAGCGAGTGATTGAAATATCTAAAAAACATAATAATACAAATAAAATAAAACAGATACACTAGTCATATGTTACATGTGACATTTACTCGTTACAAGAGCATTGCAACGTTCCAAAGCTGCTCGTCGGTGCAGCTTTTTCTTTAGTAATATAAGGGGACTTCACTCTAACATCAATTATGTACACCAATTTCTTCAAGCAGAATCCCCTACTGTCCTTTTTTTGACAGAGACTCAAGTAACATCCACATCTAACATGTCTAGATTTAATTTTCCAGGTTATCAACTGCTCCAAAATTTCAGACCTAAAGGAGGTGTATGTTGCTTCGCAAAATCTGAAATTGCCCTGGAGGAGGTTACTAGTTTCAATTGTCCCTATTTTGATTATTCTATATACAAATTAATTTCTGCTGGTAAATTTAAATACATATGTTGCATCTACCGTTCCCCAAATACTCCTCCAGAGCAAAGTTTTTTTTATTCTCTGTCCTCACAACTCCGTGTCCTCAACTTAAATGCTTCTTCTGAAATCACTGTGTTGGGTGATTTTAATGTCCATAATGTTGAATGGCCCACTCATTCAGCCAGGACTGATGATGCTGGTCTTGAATGAGAGCTATTTGCAGACTCATTTAATCTCACTCAACTAGTCAACCAACCCACCCATGTACCAGATAATCCTAATCATAATTCCCACCTACTGGACTTATTTTTAACAACCAATTCAGAAAATTATGATGTTACAGTGAGGTCCCCGCTTGGATCTTCTGATCACTGTCTGATACAGGCCACCTGTCTATCACCTACCACACCTTCCCACTCTGAACCTGTTTTGGTGACTAAATGGCATTACGATAGGGCAGACTGGGAGGGTCTTCAAGGTTTCTTTATTGATATTCCCTGGACCTCTTTCTATTCTAATGATGCACACTCCACCTTGAGCAACATACAAGATTTTGTAAAAATTGGAATGGAAACTTTTATTTCTCATCAAAAGTACAGTAAAAGATCTAATTCACCTAAATGGTTTGACCATAATTATGCTAGAGTAACTGAACAAAAAGCAATAGCCTACAATGCATACACAAGATCAAAAACACATGAAGCCTTTAATTACTTTAGAAACATCAGAAATCATGCCAAAACTGTATTAAACCTAACTAAATCAAACTTTCTCCACAAGCAGGCAAATACACTTCTAAATAATCCAAATGATAACAAAATATTTTGGTCTACTCTTAACTCATTCAAATCCAACTTCACTACTGCTTCATCCATTCCACCATTAAAATCTCCGACTGGCAATCTTGTAAGTGACCCACGAGGTAAATCTAACCTTCTTGCGGATATTTTCTCCACCAACTCAACCTTAGATGAAATAAATCAAGATGTCCCTGTACTTAATTTTAATTCGCCTGAAATTCCCTCACTTAAGATCCACACCAGACATGTCAAAAATATTTTGCAGAATCTCTCAGTAGATAAGGCTCCTGATCCAGATGAAATTCCTCCAATAGTACTTAAGAATTGCTCCTTGGTGCTCGCTCCTGTATTGGCAAAACATTTCCGTCTGTATACTCATACCTCATGCTTCCCAGTACCCTGGAAAGAAGCAAACATCCATCCAGTTCCTAAAAAAGGTGCCTCTTCAGATCCATCAAACTACAGACCAATAGCTATAACTTCCACTCTTGGTAAAGTCTTTGAAATTATATTAAATAATCACATAATTAAGCATCTTGAGAATAATAAATTAATTAGTGATAGGCAATATGGTTTTAGACGATGTCGACAAACTGCAGACATTCTTTGCCTTCTTATGCATCAAATCAACCAAGCTACAGACCAACATGGTGAAACACATACAATAGCACTGGATATATCAAAGGCATTTGATAGAGTCTGGCATCAATCCTTATTGTCGAAGATGTCACACTACGGCCTTGCATCATTAGTTCCACTAATTTCTTCTTATCTTCATAACAGAAGAATATGTGTAATGGTAGATGGCCTTTATTCTCAATTTCACTCAATAAATGCTGGTGTTCCCCAGGGATCAGTTTTGGCCCCAACTCTGTTACTCATTCATATCAATGATCTCATATCTACCACTCATAATCCAATACATTCCTACGCAGATGACTCAACACTCCACAGTTCCTTCACATTTACCAATTCTTTCACCCAAGCCGATCTTATAAATTCAAAAATAAACACTGCAATTTCTCTGAACCAGGACCTTTCTAGAATTAATGAATGGGGACAAAAAAATCTAGTTTCCTTTAATGCACAGAAAACCAAGTACATTCAATTTTCTAACCGACAGAATCTCACGGACTCCCTTATATTTTTTAATGATGTAAATATACCCACTTCCCCTAGTATTGACATTCTCAGTGTAACATTAACTACTAACTTGAGCTGGACACATTATGTTAGTAGCATTGCTAAGAATGCCTCTAAAAAACTGGGACTCTTGTACAGAGTTCGAGAATTCTTCACTGACGAGCAGTTGGCCGTAATATATAAAAGTCATGTGCGTTCTCAGATGGATTACTGTTCACCTCTGTGGGGTGGAAGTGGAGTGGTTGCATTGAGGCAGTTGGACAAAATTCAATATAAAGCTATTAGATTAATCAATAACCTTGCAATCACACAGGACCTTCCTACATTATCCATACGAAGAAACGTTGCATCCCTTGCATTATTCTACAGATATTTTCACAGCAATTGTTCCGAGGAACTTGCTTCAATTGTGCCGCCTCTCCACATCTTTCCCCGTAGAACTAGGGCAGCTGAGAGCGCCCATGAATTTACACTTTCTCCTCCCCAATGCAGAACTTCTGCTTATCAGAATTCATTTATCCCCAGAGCTACTACTCTTTGGAATTCACTTCCCTCGAATTGCTTTCCACAAACTTACAATCTACAAAATGTTTAAATCCAGTTGTTACAAACATTTTATGAATGGAGGATGCCTTTAGGCACATGGACCTTTTTGTTGTATCTGTGTTTTTCCTTCCTCCGTTCATTGTCTCAAAAAAATAAAAATAAATAAAATCTAAATTATATATAGACAAATTAGTTTACACCTTATTACTTGCTTAAAACTTTATAATCTATCTGAAATACTAGTGAAAAGACAGTGGAATTTAACGGGATCACATGTTATGACATGTTTACATACTAATGAAGTAACACCTTATTACTTGCTAACGACGTTGACAACTTATCTGAAATACTAATGAATTATTATGTTCTCTCCACTAACCAACTTTACTCCTAAACTCGATTAATAAAATTAACAAACACATGTGTCAGTCCGGGGATTCGAACCCAGGACGCTCACACCGAAAATAAACACACTTATGAATTGCGCCACAAAGACAGTTAAAGAATGCTGCACAAGCCTACGATTTATTATGCAGTTTCGAATCCTGCATACCAATCTTAGCATGTACAATCATTCCAACTGCACTATCGGAGGCTATGAATAGGTGAATGGAAATAGTAATTAATGGGGCGCTTAACCCTAGGGAAGGCCTCTCGATAAACTACTACTGAACCAGAATTACTTATTATGTTCTCTCCACTAACCAACATTACTCCTAAACTCGATTAATGAAATTAACAAACACATGTGGCAGTCCGGGGATTCAAACCCAGGACGCTCACACCGAAAATCAACACACTTATGCATTGCGCCACGAAGACAGTTACAGAATGCTGCTACAAGAGTAACATACTGAGTGATGTTACTGTCAGAATTGCTATATTACGACATCAACATGCAAGATACGAAAATGCGACGTCGTATGCATGTTTTGAGTAATAACGAGGCCGAGTAAACTAAGAGTCGCATGGAGTATGATAAAGTAGTTGAAGTAGATAATGATGATACACTCAGAGGCAATAATACTGAGAGGAGGAGGCCACTTTAATAAGAGAGAGAGAGAGAGAGAGAGAGAGAGAGAGAGAGAGAGAGAGAGAGTCACCCTGCTGTCATCAACTATTTCAGACTTCTCAACTCCCACCTAGAGATGTCGTTGTTTTATCTGTGTGTGTTCGTTGTTTTATGTTGTTTTTGTGTTTTCCCTGTTCGTGCTCTGTCTTGAGTCGGCCACCCCCAAGAAATAAGGAAAACAAAATAATAAAATAGAATAAAATAGAAAATAAAAATATAAATAGTAAAAATGGGGATTGAGCCTGAGCATATAGATAGATAGGTAGACCTAGAGATTCTGTAATAAGGGAGAACAGCCAGCTATTTCTACGGCCTCCATTTTGATGCCGTAGTTATTGACCAACGGGGTGATACATTGTTTATGTTCATGTAGTATTTAGGTCTAAAGACCAAATTACATATCCCGCACCAGTATTGCCGAATAGGGATGTGGGGCACATCATTTTTGTTTGTTCTCTCTGTTTTCAAGTTCGTTCTGTAGACCTCCAGGACACTAACAAAAAAGTACCCCAAAACATCCCTTCGAGATAAATTTGTAAATGTTTTGGCAGAAAAATGTCCCGGCCTCTTATATGTCGTTAAATTACCTGCTCGCTATCATTCGTTAGGGCAAATCGACACCGAATTTGCACGAAAGGTCATACAATTTACAAATAAATGTGGCGAAAGGTTTTAATATTACCAAACTAATTGAGCGATCTTCATAGAAACTCAAAACTAGTGGGGCTAAAACATAAGGGAGAAGGGGGTCAAAGAAAATGTAAACCTTCCCTTCCGTGTTTTTTTTATCTTTCTCTTTTTTTCTCTCTTTCCCACGCTTGTGTCCATTGGGCCCCATTCAGCCTACTGTTTTAAGACGTTTAACCCCATCCAGGTGTCAATATTTTCCTGGTGAGCGGTAACAAGCCAGCATATGTATATTTTTGTTTTGAAAGCAAGCTTAATTTTTTTTTTTTATATAACAATGTATTCGGCGAAGCTTGCTCTCGCTCGCCAGGAAGATATCGACACCTGGATGGGGATATCAATCTTAAAACAGTAGGCTGAATGGGGCCGAATGGATACGAACCAAAGAGAGAGGGAGATAAAGATGAAAAAAAGCGAAGTGGGCTCCCTTAAACGACCCAGTGCTTCCTCCTAATATACCTTCCATTTCCCTCACCCTTGCTATTTTGGGAGGCCTGTGTTACGCCTCCTATCTCTGCCTGTGTGTGTGTGTGTGTGTGTTTGTGTGTTCCATTATGCATACTCTCTTTTTACAGTGCTCCTCCTGGTACAATCATCTACAAGTGCACAGAGAGAGAGAGAGAGAGAGAGAGAGAGAGAGAGATCCTATGTACGGAAGCAAAGTAAGCATGATTGTATTAACCCCTTCTGTACCGGCGACGTTTCCTTATAATATTCTAGCTAAATTTAGACGGTTTTGTGCAGTTTAAGAAGGGTCTGTGGTATTAAAGTGGGTGAAGTGAGAAAGTTGGGTGCCGGTTAGTTAATGGAGGCCTTTTTTAAACTGAATAAAATCGAATAATAGTAACCAGAACATAGTTAAAGGTACGGCACCGGTAATGAAGGGATTAAAAGTGTAGTCTAAGATATATCAGTTGACTAATCAGGTGAATCAATATCTGCAGAACATAACTATACTCGTAACGTGACCCTGCTGATTTTATTTACATACATAAGATCACGGAGAAAAGCAGACCTTATGTATGCAACTGTGCTATCTATTTTGGCAATTACGCACTCAATTGACTAGCTTCGCCTAGTTTTGACCATCAATATCCATCCATGGTGTTGTTTGGGGTATCTCCGTTTTGTCTCCCAAGTCTTTCTATTATTCCCCATCCATGTCTCTCCATGCTGTTATATTTGGAGGCCTCTATTCTACCTCCCAAGTCAGTGTATCTTTCACCATCAATTTCTATTCATGGTGTTAATTTGGGAGGATTTGTTTTGTCTCTCAAGTCTGTCTATTGATTGAAAATGGTCCAATTATAATTTGCCTTAAGGGGAGACTGGCCGTTTGTTTGGTCTATTAATTCATGTATTCATATATTTTTTTAGTTTCCTCCCTAGACCTCCATCAAGCTTAGAAAAACATGTGTAAATTTTTCGTTAGAATAATGTCCCGGCCGAACGTCGGTTCCTCTTAAAATTGCAGGCTCGCTAACGCTCGCCAGGAAATTATCGACACCTAAAGGGTACGAAAGGTCTTAAAATTGAAAACGAAATGGGGCGAGAGGTGTTAAAATCGTCAAACTAATGGGCCGAACGTCATATAATCTCAAAACTAGTGGAGCTAAACATGAGGGAGAAGGCGGTCCATAAAACGGTCTGCCTCCCCTTGATACAAGAAAGAAAGGGGTAACCGTACATTGA
>CM064480.1:47090931-47221615 GCA_032716605.1 Paralithodes platypus | reverse complement strand
GCACATCCACTCCACAGCCAACCTCACCAATCTGCTCAATGTCCTCCTTTTGACCACCCCCCTTGGCAGCCATGGGTCGACCCTGACCTGGCAAACATGCCAAAGCCTCGTCGCCCACCTTGAACCACCGAAACAACGAGGCTAACGGTCTTTCAACATTCACGATACCTGCCCGCGGAACATCTTGCACCGCCCGAGTTGTGAGACTCAGGGGCTCGGCACGACCAGTGGGGTATGAACCGAGTGGGTGCTGGAGCGCTGCACACTGCTGCTCAGCCAGGTGCTCTAGCGCTTCCACAGCCACCAGAATCGTGTCCCCCGCCCACTGCTCCGCCGAGACATGACAATCCCTACTCTCCTTCACCTGTGCCGTACTACCCCCCTCTCCTTCTCCACCTTGGCCGCGGCAGACCAACGCAGGGACAGTAGGCTGCTCAGGTGGTTGCCTCACAAACTCCTCCAACAGGTTCACATGACATGTTTCCCCGTCCTCGTGTTTGATCTCGACAGCACCATTACCACACTTCTGAACTTCCGGATCCTCCAACTGCAGTTTACAAATATCTGAGGGAACCAACCTGTCTAGATGCTTCCGAAGCAACCCAAGTCCTCCCCCAATATCAAACTGAGCAACCCTTTTTTCTCTCCGTGTGTAACGTTGCTGCCTCGGAGTCTCTTCCTGCCCTACCTCCTCACTAGCTGTGACAGGTCCTGGGGCCTCTCCAGACTCTAACATAGGTGCCAATAATGAGTCCCCAAGAAACACTGCCGGCTCAAAACTCTCCAATTGACCAACACTTCCCGTTTTCTTGTGACCTTTCCTCCGCGGTTTGATAGACTGAGGTGGTGGCTGCAAGGCTCCGGATGTCTGAGAACGCATCACAACACACGCCATGGTGTGTACGCTACACTTCTCAACCCGCTCCTGTTCCTCCCTACTAACGTCGGCCGCCTTCTCGGCAACGACCAAGGGTGAAACCTTAGAAGCAGGCACCGCAAAGTCGTTGCCGAGGAGGAGGTCGACGCCCCCAACAGGCAAGTTCTCTATGATTCCGACATCCAGCTCCTTCGCCACACCACCCACCTCCAGCTCCATCCGCACCAGCGGATAGGACTTCGTAGCATTGATCCCCTGAACTATCACCACCCGAGCAGCGTTAATCGGCCTACCAGTAAAGTTCTTTAACAAGGTCTGAGAAGCCCCAGTATCACGCAATAGCTTAACTCCTCGCCTTTCGCCAGCCCACCTCACAAAACCATGCCCTCTATGACCCCCAAAGACGTCGCGGACAGGGTTCGAGCCTTCCGGACTCTTGAACACAGGCTGTGTCCCAACCTCTGACGAACTACCCTTGGCAAACTCAGAAGATATAGGCGACACCCCTATGCTGCGGGCCAATGACACAACCTTGTTTGGTGGTTTGTTCGGACAAGCATTTGCAAAGTGACCCTCCTTGTGACATGCAAAACACTCTTTACTCTTTGGATTCCCTTGGGAGTGGGAGGTACCATTAGACTTCTTATACGGGACGGTATTTGGTTTATGTTCAGTTTTATTGTCAGTGCTACCTGGTTTTGTGTGTTTATGTGTATCAAAATTCTTGGGAGGGGGAGGGGTACGATCCTTTGCACCCGACTCACTCCTAGCTGCTGCTTCGCACCCTCAAATTAATGACAGTCGGAGGTCAGCCATTTCTGCTGCCTCCTGGAGAGTTCTAGGATTTTTTTCCTTTATATTTAATGTTAAGTCCCCACCTGTGCACTTAAAGAACTGCTCCAAGAGAACCAGCTCCCTCAACTCCTTAAAAGTAGCTTCCCTCTCAGAACGCAGCCAATGTCGTAGTGCATCAGACAAGTCCCGGGCGTGTTCTAGGAAGGTACTATCCTTGCCCTTAGTAACACCCCGAAACTTCAAGCGGTAAGTTTCTGGTTGTAACTCATAGGCCCGTAGCACAGCCTTCTTTAGCTCATCATAAACTACACAGGACTCTAAAGGTAGTGCATCATACGCTTTTAGCCCCTTTCCTAGGAGTTTTGATGAAACTAATGCTGCCCACTTTTCCTGAGGCCACTAGTGTTCCTGACACTTCTTCTCAAATCGCATAAAAAACTCAGTCACACATGATTCATCGAACACAGGAACTAGTTTAAGCAGGTGCGACAATGATTGGTCCCGATGTCTGTTACCTTCCCCAATATTTCGCCCTGTTACCTCCACTCGAGATCTCTCCAGCTCCCTGTCAGCCCGATACCTAGTAGACTCTGCCTGCAGTTCAGCCTCTCGTATAGCTGTTCTCTCTGCAGCCTCAGCCTGAGCTCTAGCAGCCTCAACCTGAGCTCTAGCAGCAACCTCAGCCTGCACACTAACCTGTCTTTCGGCGGCCTCAACCTGAGCTCTAGCAACCTCAACCTTGGCCATCTCAAGCCGAAACAACAAATCTGGAGTCAACCCTTGAGGAGGGGAAGGTGCATTTAATGGAGAGGGTCCCTGTGATTGAATTCCACGCTGCCATTGACCATCAACTTGGGGGTATGTACTAAATTCAGGCACCCTGACGTTTGATATGGGGGTAGAGTGGAGGGGGGGCTGGGGACCAGGGCCCCCAGTCGCCTCTCCACCCAGGTCTCTCCCTTCTAAACCCAATATCAAAGTCCTCAGCTGATCTTTCCTCATGCCACTTAAACCCTGGTGACCCTGAAGACCTGCCACACACTTTAAGCCATACTTATTCAGCTTCAACACCCTGGCAGCGGTAAGGGGCACCTCTAAAAATCTGCTAGCACCCTCCTCGCTATCGACTAGCCACTCCACCGGTCTTTCTCCCTCCGAGCCCGTATCGTGACCTGACCCACCACTGTGTTCTGATGTATTAGACATGTTTGTGCACTGCAGTAATTATCACTGTTATAGAATGTGCCTTATCTCCTATGCAAGTATATATATATACTAATGTTATTTAAAGTCTTTAATGTGTTATATTGGTTGCTCCCAAAAAAAAAACTCTATGTCCACTGTATTCCTCTAATCATAAGGAATCTCAAAACAAATGACCACTATATTCCTCTGTTCAGTAAATCCTATGCAAGGTCGCCATTTGTTACGTCCTGGGATATATAAACACTGGGCTCTTTCTATTGGATTAGATATGCGGCAACAAGCAACAACGGAAAACACTAGATCCCACCCTTATCTATAAACCCAGGCAACAAACCACCCTAAGCCGTCTAGAGTCCTGCCTGGACAACGAGGTATCCTATGACTCGGTTACAGGGTGCACGCACTATAGACTGCTGATAGTCAAGTAGGCTATATAAAAGATCACACAACTAAGTTGACTTAAAGCTTCAAGGAAAAGATAGATAACGGAATTAAATTGCAGAAACAATTTAATAACAAACTAGAAGAAAGTACATTTAACGTTACGTTAATTAATACAACTAATCACCCCTGCGTGAAAGAAGGTGAAAGCAAACAGTCCTCAAAACATCGTATAGGTAGACAAGATGCGGGTTTCTAAACTGCATGCGGCCACTGTAGGATCTGATGCTTAGCAAAGAAAGTAAGTTACGGATTTAGAGAACTCTTATCTCATAAGCAGGAATAAATACTAGTGATAGGCCATACAGTGTATAATGGCATAGGTATAATTAAATAATGGCAGCAACTCGCAACATAACCACATACAGGTGTGCTTCTCACTCTTAGTCAGGCAAGCCTGCTCGGACAGAGTCTCTAAGCCACACCCTGACTCACAATGCTCACAAAGACGGTAAACTGTGGCACAATAACAAGCATACAGATATAATAAACCCCTAGCGGTTAATCTGCCAGGTGGCAGAGGTCTAGCCGGAAGGATATAGGCTTCGGATACCCGGGCTGAGCCACCTGCCCTAGCCTAGGGACGTTCCCAAGTCTGTGCGCCAAATTACTCTAATTGAAAGGGTGGTCTCTTGAGAGACTCAGATCCCAAGTATCTGACTCTCTCCTGGCGACCCTAAAACAAATGCTAGATGTGCTAGCGCAGTGCTGAGTGGACTAGGCAAGGGCCCTCACACAACACAACACTAGACACACAGGCTCACAGACAAGAAAATGCCCCCAGACTCCCACGGGTATCCTAGTAAAGTCGTGCAGGTCCACAGGACTCCCACCAGCAGACTTTACTTAAAGGATCACAAAAAGCCCCCCTCCGGTCTAGCCCCTGCTCACCTGCCACAAGAACACACTAGCAAGCATGAAACCACCAAATATGAGACAACAAAAAAGCTTCCTAGGTCTCATTAACAATTATATCTCTGCATAAGGCCCAAAATCCTATCTAGTTATCTGAGAGCTCGTCGTTAATACAATGATAGATATAAGGTCTATCAAGGGGATGGGATAATTAAATAGATTGGTGAAGTAGTGGAAAGAAGGTATACAAAGTAAGAGAGAAAGTTTCTAAGTGGGGTTGAGAGGGATAGATATCAAGGAGGTCTTAAGGGTACGACAGTGAGGTGAGCTCTGAGGAGAATAGCTCCTCTGGACCCCTCCAGGATCCCACACAAAGGCACAGTGGTCAGCCAATCACAGGCCGCTACGTCACCCGGCAGCAGGCCTGCAGAAGGCGCCAGGAACCACCAGCCAATCAAAACCGAGAGAAAAGGCCACGCGGGCGAGCAACTCCTCCGGGAGGGAGGAGGGAGGAGGAGGAAAAGCAACCCTCACCTCCCCCACCCTGCTCGCTTGCTCTCTCTCTCTCCCGCTCGTCTCCTCCCACTCTCACTAGACTTACATCTTATATATAATAATGAAACAATCAACTATCGAGAATAAAATATACTAAGATGTGTTGGTTAAGAATAAGGGCAGCTTCAAGCTGTGAAACAACATATGAATATCCCAGACATTAGTTACATTGTCGTAGGATATATACTAAGGAAAAGCCGGCCAGCCCGCTGCCGCCAGCCGGTTTCTAAACGGCTGGGCAGCCGACACTCGCGCATGCCCGCACGTGGCTACTATGCAGGAGCGTCACAGTAGTGTGACGCTTGTAATGCATGTTATTCTGGCGACTATATGACGATTCTTCACAACTTAAAAAGAACCTCAGGCAACCGAGGTTGCAAACTATAGTTCATCTATAACTTTTACTTCAACAGACCCTTTCGAAAGCTAATATAATCGTCTAAAATAGCCGCAATGTAATATAAGACTGCGCCATACCATACTAAGGGTGTTTAATTTGTTTACTATTATAAACAGGGTAGGCATACTTATACTACCATACGTAGTATGTATCTATATTTTGCATTACTTTCATGTAATTGCATTAACATTATTTAAGTATAATTGAAATGCTGGGTGTGAAGGGAATTTTTCTGTCCTGACAACTCCCCAGGCCCACTTAGGGTCAACCTTTCCTGGTGCGGGGCTCGAACCCCTGAAGGGAGTTTAACCCTCCTAAAAACCCACAGGTTTTGAGATGCCATGGGTGGGGTTCGAACCCTGGTTAGTGACCATGTACCCCATAGGTCAACCAGGCCCGCGCGCTAACCCACTGTACTACCACGGACGTACAAAAGTATAGTAACCTTAGTCCGATTTGTAAGAACCAGATGATAGTCTCGTGGTGATTCACGTGATGAGTTTATTGGACTTCCCATCAACGACTATTTTACACTATACCTGACGTCAACTCGGGTAGTACATTATTGGGGTTGCGGGATATTTTCGAGGGCATTACAATAATGAACACACTTGGTTGATGTTAAAACAAATACCGAATTCAACTGCGACTATGAATATTGGCCATGTCATTAAGATGGACAAAATAATTACCACGATGTCCCTGTATATTTCAAGTGCACTCAGCTTATTTGTGTTTTTCCTGTCGTCATACTAGATTAGTTTATGAAAGCTTAGGTGGAAAACAAATTATATTTCTGCCAATTACTTTTGCTGCATCTATTTTTCTGTAAAGTTAGCATTATTTTGTTTTCAGTGGGATGTTGATATATATTGTAAGCCCTGACAAACGTATGTTTAGAAGAATCCTAGTGTTAACAATATTCCTTTAACTCTTCTAATCCTGAGATCCTTAGGCTACCAGCAGGCGACTGAAATAAAACTACTCAGCAAGAAATATGGGGTAGAAAAGGTAAATAATATCAAGGTGGGTATATTGATAGGACATACCTTTCATATCTGTCTACCTATCTATCTACTTACCTATCTATTATCTCTCTCTCTCTCTCTCTCTCTCTCTCTCTCTCTCTCTCTCTCTCTCTCTCTCTCTCTCTCTCTCTTTTCTCCCCTCTCTCCCTCATATATATATATATACAGCATATATATATATATATATATATATATATATATATATATATATATATATATATATATATATATATATATATATACACCAGTAGGAAGAATAGGGACAATATGTTGCTGAGCTCCATCTTTATTAACTAATTTTCGGCCACAACCAGAGGCCATCTTCAGGTGTACATTATGATCCTAGACAATGAAAAAATGCGTTATTTAAAATTAAAGTGGATCTACAAACTAAGTGTAATACAATATGAATTAACACCAAAACCAATATAAAATACATAAGAGTGAATAATACGTGAATTACCTTCACCTCAGTAAACAGCAACCACAGTAAGACTAAACAGTAATAAGAAAATCATGTTTACGTTACATAACCTATCATTCAAACTTAAAGCCTAAACAAACAAAAAATAAAACAATAAGAAATTAATTATATCGCTCAATAGTCTATAAATTATTGGATATATATATATATATATATATATATATATATATATACTGTATATAATTATATAGTAAATTTCTCACTACCAATATTAGTAAAAAGGTATATTATTATGGATACTTTAATTATCCCTTTCATACCTTCTTTAAATCTATAATGCTATAAATCCATTGAGAACTGTTATCAGTGAATGTGTTTACATTATCAAAGCTAAACTGCCACGAGCCTAAACGGGGGTATCACACGAGATATAGTATCGTCCATTTCCGTTGTCCAAAATGTGACCAAAGCTGAATAAAATTGTCTAATGCTAGCAAAAGCAAAGAATATATGGCCTCATCGCACACTGAAATAACTATAATATATCCTCGTTGTGGATGGCTTTACGTATTGACCTAAAATGCTACACTGTAAATAAATGCGTGTGTAATAAAGACAACATAGAAGCTGCACCAAGGCTGGCACACATTTTAAGTGTTGATTAGAATACTATTTAGAAACTCTCACTATTTTGGCATTCAACTCCTAACACATTTAAATTATGTAACATTATTGTGTTAACAAATCACTAACAAAATAAATATATTAGTTTTTACTTGTACATATTCTTTCGTTTTTGTTTTGCTACCTAGACCTCCAGACCTCCATTAACCATTAAAAATACCCTCCTCCCCCTACATCCAAGACCTCCCTTCGAAATATAATGTGTGCATGTTTTGGTAGGCAAAGCAATGTGAAGAAACGTAAACAAAATACCAAACTAATGGGGCGAATGTCTAAAAATCTCAAAACTTATTGGGTTAAACATGAGGGAGAAGAGGGTCCAGAAAAAACATCTTTAAGCTAACCAATTCTGCTACAGTTCACTTGTTATAAAATTCACACATAAATATTAGTGTTGATGTCTCTCCCCGACCATAATCAAAATATAGAATAATAATATGTTGTAGAGGTGTGGCTAAATTGTGTCATTCTTTAAGGAGTTATTGAGGAATTAAGACAGTCCATGTAATGCTGTGCAAATAAATATGTATAACAATAGTCAATACATTGGCACTGTATGCATTTTACCCTTTTCGCATATTTTCTTACTAAATTAAATATCTATATTATTATAAACAATCGTTGTCAAATTTATAGGATATACATTAATTTATCATGTTAATCTTCTATCTATCTATCTATTGCCTGACGCCGTGATCCCCGAAGGGGTGGCCACGAACGAACCGCCCCATGCACCTCTGTCCCCAGTCAGTCGACGCCCCTCCCCCCAACCAGCACCGCCTTCGTTCATATACTTTCTCACTCCATCCTTCCACCTCTCTTTCGGTCTACCTCTGCCTCTCTGTCCCTCCACCTCGCTCTCGTACACCCTCTTAGTCATTCTCTCGCTTTCCATACGTTCCATATGGCCGAACCATCTCAAGTTATTCCTTTTCACACTTTCCAGCACATCTACCTCCTCACCACAACTCATTCTTACTTCCTCATTAGTCTGTCTATCCCTCCATGTAACTCCGCACGCACTTCTTAAGTAATTCATTTCCACTGCTCTCACTCTTGGTCTGAGTCTCTCAACCAACGTCCATGCTTCGCTTCCGTAAGTCAGTGTCGGGATTACCACACTGTCATGCAAGGACTTCTTCACTTCCATACTGACCACCCTATTTCTTTTTACTGCTTTCAGCGTTCCTACAACCCTCTTCCCCTGTTGTACCCTCTCCCGCACTTCTTCATCCATAGTCCCATCTTTACTCAACACACAGCCCAGATACTTAAAAGAGTTGACGATCTCCATAGCCTGACCGTTCAGCTTCACCTCACACTCTGTGACTTCACCCCTTTCGAAGACCATAACCTTGCTCTTCCCCACATTTACCTTCAAATTCCGTTTTCCGCACACTGTTCCAAACTCATTTACCAGACCCTGCAACTCCCATTCATTATCACTCATCAGAACTGTATCATCCGCAAACAACAGTATTGGTAGCTTCCACTCAATTCCCTCCCTTTTCAGTGATACACCAACATCCACTGCTCTTGATAGTATTTCTTTCATGACTCCATATATACAGTAAACACGGGGACATCACACACCCCTGTTTCAAACCAACATTCAGGTCAAAGAACTCGCTCTGCTCACTCTCCACACGTACTGCTGCCTTTGCACCCTCATGCTCTTCACTGCTTTCAGCAACTTGCCATCTACTCCGTATATTCTAAGTACTTTCCACAAACCTTCTCTATCCACTCTGTCATAGGCCTTCTCCAAGTCCACAAAGGCAACATACACCTTTTGTTTCTTCTCCAGATATTTCTCCACAACACAATTCAGGATAAAAATCTGATCTACACATCCTCTTCCCTTCCTAAAACATCCCTGCTCGTTGCATATCCATTTCTCCGTTCTCACTCTCACTCTCTCAATCACTACCCTACTGTATAGCTTCCCTACTATGCTTAGAAGACATATTCCTCGGTGGTTACCACACACTCCTCTTTCCCTTTTGCTCTTATATAGGGGGACTATTAACCTCTGAAGTGCGCATGGGGGTAATTGGAAACGTCCCCCTGTGCTGACGTATTTGAGGTGTTTCCGTCACTAAAATATTCATTGTGCCATTAACACCTTACGAGCGGCCTATGCGGTTTATTTATGTGTACCGCACAGCGGGGTGTTTTTAGCCAAAATAGGGCTGTTTACGTGATCATTTTCATGCCTAAATAAGACCCAGAACGTAAAACAAGTACCTATCCCTGAAAGGGCATAAACAGAGCTTTCGAATGACACCATAACGATCCTTGTACGATGGATAGTTTTCTTGCAATAACCGTGCAACGCGAGTGCAAAAAGCAGGTAATTCGGTACTTTCAGTACATAATTGAGTATGTAGCGAGTGAGAGAGGGAGGAGGGAGCTGAGATTTGTGTCAGTAGGTTCGCCGCGGTGGTCTGGAGCAGTCATACGCTCGCTAGTCTCCTGCCACCACTTGTCTCTCTCTCTCAGCCACATTACGTGCTGAAATTGCCACTCGAGTTATGTCGAGCGCCGCCACATAGTCCAGCTTTTTTTAACTCGACTTATGTTGCTCGCCGCTAATTAAGGGTTAATAGCATTAATACTTATCCATATGCACCTATTATGGGTTGATTATAAAGGTATTAACCTGAAACAACAATAAAACGAGTGAAAACAGCGTTTGGATGGTCAAAATCGGAGATATAGCCCGCGAGTTGTATAATGTATGGGTGAGGCAAGCTACTTTCCCGCCAATTTCCCCCAAGGCCACTGAGACACAGTCGATCAATACTCTCTCTCTCTCTCTTGCACTCGCTTGCCATCAGTGATGACAACACCCTGCTTGCAACTCGCTAATATTAGCACGAAAATATACCTCAGAATAAGGGAATAACAGGGAAAATAGGTGATAACTGAAGGAGAGGAGGAAAGTGGGGAAGGAGGGGAGGTAGAGGACTGAGATTTTGCATGGCCCAGGGGCCAATTTATTTATTTATTTATTTATTTTTTTTCGATGTCAAAAGTTTTTTTTTTTTTTCACTCACTCATAAGAGTCTCCCCGCAGTCCGCCGGGGGAACTCTTAAGAGTCTCCCCACAGTTCCCGGGTTAAGCCAGTCTTCCAGTCATCGGGTGCACTCCCCTTCTACCATGCTAGTTTGCACATTTTCCATACCCATTCGATCACTATGTATCTCACCACCATACCTCAACATTTCCCCACACACTCCATCTGTTCCTGGTGCTTTCCCCAACTTAACTCTTTTCATGGCTTCCCACACTTCTGACCTCCTGATCCCCACCTCCTCCTCCACTACTTCTCTTCTTCTCCCTCCCATACCATATCCAGCTATGTTTGCTGGCTCTTCATTCCTTACATTTAGCAACTCATTGAAGTACTCCCTCCATCTTTCGACTCTCTCTTGCTTCTCTGCTAGCATTCTCCCATTCTTATCTTTCACACCCTTACTGTTTCCCTTGCTACCTTCCCTAACTTTCTTGGCTTCTTTCCAGAACAGTTTCTTACTCTCCCTCCATTTTACACTCAGATTCCTTCCAAATTCCTCATCTACTCTTCTCTTACTTTCCTTCACTACTTTCTTCACCACCCTCTTACTCTCCACGTACCTCGCTCGTTTCTGTCTCTCGAAATCTTCATTCCCTCTACTACCCAACCACTCTCTATATGCTTTCTTCTTTTCTTCCACAGCTATTCTTACCTCTTCTGTCCACCATGCTGTACCTTTCACTCCCCTCCCTCTTCTCCTCACTCCACACACCTCCTCACATGCTGCACAGATATCATCCTTAACCCTTTTCTATCGGGGACCGACTTAAGGCGGTCAAGAGAACCCAGACATAAAGAGCGGGGACTGCCTTAAGTCGTATGCGATGTTGAGCACATAATTGGCTCTGAGAGAGAGTCCGAGTGGTGGGAGGAGCGTAGGTTGGCTCTGACCGTTCGGCACGGCTCCTGCGCCGCAACTGGCCCCACCTCCACACACATCCACACCCACTGCCTCCCTCGACAGGGAAATATGTCAGGAAATTACCGTATTTTAGGGATTTTTCCTTCGTGTTGCACGATCGTTGCAAGACAACCCGTGATCATAGAAGGATGGTTCAGGTGTAATTGGAAAGCTCAATTAATGCCCTTTCACGGATACATAATTGTATTACGCTCTGGCTCTTCTTTATGCATGAAAAAGAGCATGGAATGAAGCTCGTTTAGGGTAAATATGCCCGCTTGGCAGGTAGTAGAAGTTATTAACCTAGCCGCTCGTTGAGTGTTAAACACCTTGCTCATCTCCTCCACTTCCTCCATAACTTCAAGGTCGAACCCACCTAGTCGTCTTTCCACTGCTCTCCTGTACTCCTCCCTGACTTCCTTCTCCTGCACCCTCTCCACCCTCCTCTCGCCTCCCTCCAGCTCTCCTCACCCACTTCTGTTGTATCCTAACCTTAGTTACCACTACATAATGATCAGACAGATCCCCTCCAATACCCCTATACACCCTAGCATTCATCACAGATTTCTTCATTCGTTCATCCACACATACATAATCAATCAATGACTTTCGTTCCACCACTGTCTCATCCTCCATCGTCCACACCCGTTTCCACGTGTACCTGTGGATCATTCTGTGTCGGAAGAAGGTGTTGGCTATCCACAGCCTCCTCCCCACACATACGTCCACAAGTGCACTACCATTCCCATTCACCTCTGATGGTGCCCCCCACCCTCCAACCACTCCCTCAACTTTCCTATCACCCACCTTGCCATTCATATCCCCAATCAGAAATATTCTTTCGTTCTTGTCAAACTTCTCCCGGCACACCTCCACATTCATCCAGAACTCCTCTTTCTTTCTTTCAAGTTTATCCTCTGTTGGGGTATACACACACACAATCACTCACGTTTGTATTCCTACTTTCATTCTCACCCACACAATCCTTGAACCCACAGACCCATACTCTCTTACACATTCCTTCCATTTGTTACTTACAAACAAACACGCACCTTCTCTCGCTGTTCCTTCACTCACTCCAGCACACACACCCATTCCACACTCCCACTCTCTCACATCTGAACCTTTCCATTTGGTCTCTGTCATTCCACATACATCCAGCCTGGGATTCACTAGCACTTCCAGAACCTCTCTCTCTTTTGTGCCATCATTCATGCCACTAACATTCCATGTAGCCATTCTCAGAATGTCCGAAGGAATGTCCTTAGTCGGTCGTGGTTCGTCAACATAGGTTCCGTCCGCATCCGAGGCTGTTCGTTCGTTTTTCTTTGCTTAGGTATTTTTTCCGGGTGGGGTCGCAAGCCCACCGACCCAACCTCTTTAGTCGCCTCTTGCGACACACGCAGAAGGCACGTGGGGCATATTCTATTCCCTTACCCCCAGGGTAATCTTAATCGAAATAAATGTAGGTATAGCTTTTTTACTATATGGTTACCACAAATCGATTGATAAATGATTTAAATAGAATGTCGACGTCAACTCAATGTTCACACATTTAACCAATTTGTCCCTAGCCTAACTTAGTTAACCTCAGCAAATAAAATGTATTCTACCTATGCATATTTTTATATATTCTAGTTTAACATAACGTAGCTAACATTAAGCGTTCCAAAGCACCAAATGCATCCGTTGAATGTTGTTAGTCACCAAGCCACTTCAAACACTTTTCCTTCCTCTCTCTCTCTTCTCCCCTAACCACTCTTTCGGCTGGTTCAGTCCAACAAGAAGAAGAACAACAATAACAAGAGTGAGCCGAGCAGTAATAAGCCTTGCGTCGGCTCCCGACGGAGACAAGACGGACAATGCTTTGAGGAAGTGGTTGATGTGATTGCTCATATGGAATACAGCGTTTGTATAAACTCCAGACACTTCAAGGTAAACCTGGAAAATAATTAATTACTTAATCATGCAAAACTTCGCCACACACTCACAATTACCTGTGTACTCATTTATCCTCGTTTGTACTCTTTGCACCTGATGAGGCTGGAGGAATATGATATTTGTGGACAATAGTGGCAATTAATTATTCACCTGTGTGCGATTATTTTTGTTTTTTCTATGTGAGTGAGGGAGACAAAAGGCAGAACTGCCTGTAGCGAGTGCCTCCCCCAGAGTTGAAAGAGTGACAGGACCAAAATCAAAGGACTTTCGAGCCAAAATGCCTGGACACACGGAGTTTGAAGCAGTTTAAGTCATAGGAAGAGGGAAAGACTGATTCTGGGAGAGAATTCCAGAGCTCAGCTGTTGAATAGAAGAAAGACTGAAAATAACGTTTCACTCTTGGGTTGGAGAGCTGCACAGAGTAGGGGTGGGTTTTGTGTTGCAAGATGGGTGCTACGTACCGTACGTAGAGGAGGTGGTATACACTAGGAGAGCTCTGAGTAACACTGATTATTGTAATAGCGATAGAATTGCGAGAGATGCAACATTGCGACAAAGAAAGAGAAACTGCAGATAGTTGGTGAGTGGACGGGAGTTAATGATACGAAAAGCTTTTCTTTCTAATTTGTCTAGGATTGTGTTGTGAGAGGATCCTCCCCACACATGTGAACAATGCTCAATACAAGGACACACTGTGCCCCTGTACAGAGCAAGAAGCTGTGCAGGGGTAAAGAACCCCTTGAGGCGGTGGAGCACTCCCAGTTTCTGGGAGGCTGCCTTAGCAAGACTGGTAATATGGTCCTTCCCAGTGAGAGCAGAAGAAAAAGAAACGTCGTGAATATTGAGAGAAAATGAAGGATTGATTTTTGTATTGTTGAAGTATCTGGGAGTTCCCGACGGGTAGTAAGATGGCGAAATTGGGTTTTGGAAGCATTAAAGGCAACAAGGTTTTCTCTGCCCCAATTGGAAATAGTAGTTAGATCAGAAGATAATGTTGCATGGCTTGATGACGTTTGTGTTTGAGGGATTGCTGGCTGAGGCGTTCGGGAAAACTAAGTGAGTAGTGTAAGGGAGAGTCGTCTGTGTATCAATGGTTGGGACTGGAAGTACAGTAGAGAAGATCATGTATGAAAATTAGAAAGAAAATTACTAATGATCAGTTACTTTGCTCGCTAGACCTTCTTCAAGCTAATATATAGGAAATTAATAGAGAAATATATGAATAGATAAATACAAAATACCCCCCCCCCCTCTTCTTCAAGCTAATGTTGTACGTTTTTGTTAGATAATATTCCGTTGTCTCCTAACTTGCAGATTAGCTGTCGCTCACCAGGAACACAAATCGACACCAGACGGGGGTAAAACTTCATAAGATCGCCAGACTAATGAGACAAAGCATCTTAATATCTCCAAAATAATTTGGCAAATCTTCTTAAAATTACCAAACTAATCCGGCACAGAGTAAAAGCAGTGTATACTTACGCATGCAAAAATTCCGCCTCCCAGCCTAGTCTAATGCCATTACCTGATGAGGCCGTATGAATGTGTTCGTTGCGAACAATAGTGCCAATTAATTATTCACCCGTCCCCGATGAATAATTAATGTTCAGTTCATCAGGTGCTAGGCGCGCCTGGCTACCCCCCCCCCCCTACCCTGCCCCCTTCCTCTGGTGGCACTGGTGGCGCTATTTATCTCGTTAACCCCTTCTGTACCGGCGACGTCTTTCACATAATTTATTATCTAGCTCTATGTAGATGATTTTGTGTAGTTTAAGAAGGATCTATGGTAGCGGAAATAGTTCAGTGAGGTATTTGGAAGCCTGTTGAAGGCTGGAGGCCCTTTTTAAGTTGAATACAATCGTCTAATAGTAGCCAGTATAAAGTTTAAGACGCCACCGATACAGAAGGGGTAAATAGCACAGATATTTATATTATACCATGTTCACTATATGTAGGCCAGAAATCCCGACCCCATCCTCTCATATCTCAAATCGGACTACAGTAAGTGAGCTGTCATATCTACCATTTGGAAAGAGTCAACCACCAGTGAATAGCTTCGGGAAATTAGGGCCCGTTTGCTCCAGCCCTTCATGAGTTACAAGACGTTAGGGTTAAGACTGCTGGCCTACATATTATGAACAGACTATAATATTACAAGATAGGCTAAGCAGGTACAGTCGTGGTCAGGAAAATCTGGATATTTTTTTGGAAGCGCAATTGACAACTTGGGAGTTCCAGGCTATAAGATTGTTGGAGTGGTAGGAAGTTGGAGCGCAGATAACATGACGGGGAATCACAATAGTCTGCTAATATACAATGATGGCAAACTGAACCCCATAGCAACTAATATATACAGACTTAATGGTAATATATAAAACTACTACGATGGGACTGTGCGTCCTATCTAACAAATATTCATTAATAACAACATGATTTAGTACAAAACCTTTGCACTAGGAGAGTAATCATAAGGACATGACAAATTACCTTCAGCAGAAAATATACAGAATATAATTAATGATCACTGTCATATTATAATCATTAATTAACAGTTGTTCAAGTAATTCATAGCCACGACTGCGCACTTTGAGACATAATTCGTGGCCATAAATCAATATTCGTAGCTATATCGGGCTCAATAATTTGTTTTTTGTTATTGCGTACCTTGTGTATGCTGTTCATGGGGTCATATAAGGGGAGGCTTTTTTATATGTTTTGTTTCTTTACTAGTGTATTTTATTTGATATTTACTTTGTTTTGTTCCCTAAACTGCCTTGAAGCTTAATAGAATAACACCCCCAAGGCCACCCATCGAGATAATTTTTTATATTTTCCTTCTAAATAATTCGCTATTGCTCGCCAGGTATAGATCGATACCTACGGTAGATGGTACGAAAGGTCTTAGAATCCATTAACAAATGAAACGAACATCTTAAAATCTCAAAACTAATGGAGTTAAACATGAGGAAGAAGGGGGTTCAGGACACCCCCTCCCACCCCCAACTAATAGGGATAAACATGAGAGAGAAAGGGGTCCAGAATTAACAGCCCCTCACCCTCTATTAAAGCATTTCGAAGAGTAGAAAAAGAACCACATTACTTGTGTCCGAGAGTGTACAGTTGCAAAGTAAAGCCATTATTACGGGATAGCTTATACACTATAGTCTATTCGCTGTAAGTAGGCGATAAATCCTGATCTCTATCTTCTGTAACTTAAAAAGGGCTAGAGCAAATTGGCTGTAAATTTCCACATCTACTCCTTGACTGACTCTTCCCATATGGTAGAAATATATTAGCTCGCTTACTCTAGTCGTTTTTGAGTTACAGATGTTAGAGGTCAGGATTTTTCGCCTACTTCCAGCGAATAGACTATAGTGTCAAGATTCGATACTCAACATTCTTCTAGCAACATGTTCTGGGACCCTTTGCACTGGTATTGAAAACTAAACTTATAATATGTTAATGTAGGTAGCATAATTATAGTACAAGTTTCCCTCTAAGCTGCCAGTCCAGCGTCGAAGATAACTGTTGAGGGAAAATGCGCCTCTGTAAAATGCGCCTCAGGCATACCCCCTCAACACTATCTGGTCCGAAGTCTGGTGGGTTATTACGATATTTTGTATAATTATTATTGAGGATTTTGCTTGTCCTTGTCATTTTCGAACAACGTATTTTAGTTCGTATTTTAACACTATCTGGTGCAACGTCTTGGAGGTTATTATGGTATTTTGTTTAATTATTATTGAGGGTATAGTTTGTTTTGCCATTTTCGAACAATGTGTTTTTAGTTTACCTCGAGACTTGGAAAAACGCCTCTCCAAATCCCATTCAAACTAAAAAAAAACGTCCCCCAGACCCCCTTCAAGCTAAATGTGTACATTTTTCGGTAGAACAATTTCCCGGCCAAAGGCCGGTATCTCCCAAATTGCAGGCTCGCTATCGCTCGCCCAGGAAACATCGACACCTTATTGGGTTTAAGCATCATATAATCGCCAAACT
Organism: Paralithodes platypus; assembly: GCA_032716605.1. Classification (NCBI taxonomy): domain Eukaryota; kingdom Metazoa; phylum Arthropoda; class Malacostraca; order Decapoda; family Lithodidae; genus Paralithodes; species Paralithodes platypus. The sequence goes on along the minus strand of CM064480.1, from coordinate 47,204,429 downwards.
AATGAGATGAAACGTCTTAAAATCTCCAAGGTAATGGAGTAAAGCTGGGAGGATCTAAATTGGCACGCCCTGCACCTAATAGGGTTAAGGTAACAATAGCTTTCACCGATGGATGTCCTTAAAAAAATGCGTCGTCGGATTCTGAGACGATTAAATAAAATCGTTAATGAAAAACTGCGTCATCATACAAAAAAGGCACTGTATACAAAGGTGGTGGTGTATATTATGTCCTTGAAACTCCACCTGATGAACAAAAAAAATATATATATATATAATAATTTCATACACAGCTAGACAAGAGAGCCCCAGAAAATTAGCATCCTAATTACAAGGCTCATTTGGGGCTCTTAAAAAATGTAATATATATAGTAATTATATATTTCATATTTGTATTGCAAACAACATAAACATTGTTTACAGCATGGTGACGTAAAATATGACATCGTTATGTTATTATATTATGGAATATCAGTTGCATGTAATATAAAATTTGCCACGAAATAATAAAAATGTGTTAGGCTATTTACATCCTGTTTACTATTTTCCAAGCCACAATTGTATTATATTGTGACATGTATTCCGTATTAATATATATCAGATGCCCTTTTTATTAGGGATTCACATACATACACTCTATTTGTTTTTATATCGTGTGTCATATGTTTTGCTACCTATATTATTTTGAAGTAATATATCATTTGTAGTTATAAATTGTGTTTACATGTGTATGATATTTTCGCATATAAAACATATCACAGTGAAGAAAACTTGATATGCATGGTGATACAGTAAGAAAACAATAATGAACAATTGTCTAGTTACACTTTGCTTCCAATATGTATAATTAAGAAAAACACACACATACACAAACGTTGCAAAGCACCGAAGGCTTCCGTCGAACACTGCAAACCACCCAGCCGTTCCAACCCCTTCTCATTCCTACCTCTGGCTCTCTCTCTCTCTCTCTCTCTCTCTCTCTCTCTCTCTCTCTCTCTCTCTCTCTCTCCGATACAACTCTTTCGGCTGATCCAGAACATTAGTATTAAAAAACTATTTGTCAACAGCCTACTAGGCAGAAGCCCTCTGAAGGCTGAAGAGGGTGTAACAGTGGATAAGGGTTAAACTAATATAAATATAATAAAACACGTTCACCATAAAATCATTAATAATAATAAAAAAATCAATATTTAAAGAGACAATAAAATATGAATGGAAGAAACACAAAATATTAAATCATATGAAAAACTTTAATTTATTTAAGGTAAACAAATAGGTTGGTAATATTAAAGGAAGGACTGTCAGACAGGATAGACTTAAGAGAAGGCTGAGCAAAATAACGCTGCCGCTGCCGAGCATACAGTATTTTTTGTTTTATTTTTTTTTTCCATATTCCAACTACTCCCTCTCGGGCATAGGCTGAGAGCCTGTACATTCCATCGCTCAACACGGTGAAGCCCGTGAGGTCTTGTTCCAGTCTGGGGAGTGAGACATGTGAAGCATCCATCAAGAAGGCTCCTCGAAGCGGCTGGTTGCTTCGCTCAAGTGCTTCACTCATCTTCCAGACTCACTCACAGAACAACACCTAGAGCAGTGAACTCACTAGGCATTGTCCCCCTGTAACATATTTTGAATATGGGAATATTCATACAGTGTTATTTAATCAGGGAACACTATCACTGATACCAAAACTGTGTTGCAACTGTGTTGCAACTGTGTTGCAACACAACACAATCACATGCTGCAATCACAACAACAGACTCTACTCCTTCATGTAAACAACAAGCAAACACTCTCATCAATCACTTTTCACATGTCAGCCACCTAAAACCTCACAAAGACGACCGACGTGTCATCCGACGTAAGAGACAATTCCCCACAGACCCTGACTATACACCCTTCACCAATCACCAGACAAAGCATATCATCAACAATCTCAAGCACTCACCCGCCTGTGGCCTAGACAACATAAGCAACATACACCTCAGACACCTGGGACCACAAGGCATACAAGCACTCACTAACATATCAAACTACAGCTATTCACACACAATACCAGACATTTGGAAGCATGGTATCATCATCACATTCCCCAAACCCAACAAAGACCCCATGCTACCCTCCTCGCACCGCCCCATCACACTCCTTTGCTCCCCCTCCAAAGTCATGGAACGCCTAGTATTACAACTAATTACACCTGACCTACCCCTAGCTCCAACACAACATGGCTTTAGGCCACTGCACTCCACAAACACTCTTCTCACAGACCTTACACAAAGAGCTTTCGACGGCATCAATTCAGCTAGACCACCACACAGATCACTATTAGCCACACTCGACATTAGTAAAGCCTTCGATGCCATCCCCCGCCACAACCTAACAAACAAAATCTACAACACAAACATGCACAACAACACAAAACGGTGGCTGGCCAACTTCCTAGCAGGCAGATGTGCACACGTATCTTTTGCCGGTCAGTCATCTAAAATCAGAAACTTTCCAAACGGAGTCCCACAAGGATCCGTCCTATCGCCCGCACTCTTCAATCTGTACATGCACGATATAACTACACCCAATACGCCCCAAATAAACTTAGCCTCCTATGCAGATGACATAACACTCACATGCACACACCATGACCCAAAAAGAGCAACAGATCTCCTTCAACCCTATCTCACACACTACATGGCTGGTGCACTACAAACAGACTTAATCTAGCCCCAGCCAAATCCACCGCAACCCTGCTCACAAGTTGGACAGGAGAACACGAATACATCCCTCAACTCACCATAAACAACACACCCCTAACACATACACACACACCCAAAATCCTAGGAGTAACATATGATACTCATATGACATTCAAACAGCACACCACAAACATTAAAAAGAAACTGACACCCAGACTTAACGCCCTCAGGTCACTTGCTCACACAAAATTTGGACACAACAAAGAAACTACCACCACAGTATATAACAATACATAAGATCAGTGATGGAATACGCAAGCCCAGCCTGGGCTTCTAACCTAGCTGAAACACATTATAAGACCTTACAGACTATTCAAAACAAAGCCCTGAAGGTCATTACAGGCTGCACAGCTACTGCACCCACAGATCACCTACATCAAGAAACCAAAATCCTCAAAGTCAAAGACCATCTGGACATGAGAGGCACTCAATTCCTGGCAGCAGCCTCCACGAACCAAGACCACCAACTAAACTACATGGCAACACACCCACAGACACCAAGAAATATCAAAACAACACCCAGCACACGGTATCACACACAATTATTGTCCTCTCTCCCTCCCTGCCCACCCCGAACCAACTTCCAGAAGCACATCCATACTCATATCTCTCACCGATCCATCCACTCACTCACAGACAACACGCAGCTGCATGCACGACCTCCCGAAAATCCATCCTTCCGAATCCTCCCTTCCTCGCGAGGACAGAGTCCACCTGGCCAGGCTGAGATGCGGACACCATCCAGCTCTCCTGAGCTATCAGAAGAGACTGGATGACTCCGTTGTCGACACCTGCCCGGGATGTAACACAGCACCCCATACCATTAAACACATCATAGAAGACTGCATTTCACACAACCACTTACGCCAACAACACAATCTACACTCAATGAGAGCTCTGTGGGAAAGCCCGATCGTGGCCATGGCCTTTCTCAGGGACTCGGGGCTGTTCGGCCAGGCAGCTTAGGGAACAACAACAACAACAACAACTAGGTACAGCACAAATTCAATCCCAATAATATCTTCCCATTGACATATCGGGATTTGAACCCGGGTCCATTGGATTACCAATTGTGACACTTCTGCATAGTAACCACGTGCGGGCATGCGCGCGCGTCGACTGCCCAGCCATTTAGAAACCGGCTGGTGGTAGCCGGCCGGTAGGCTTTCCCTTAGTATATATCCTACGACAATGTTACTAATGTCTGGGATATTCTTATGTTGTTTCACAGCTTGAAGCTGCCCTTATTCTTAACCAACGCATCTTAGTATATTTTATTCTCGATAGTTGATTGTTTCATTATAATATATAAGATGTAAGTCTAGTAAGAGCGGGAGGAGACGAGCGGGAGAGAGAGACTGGCTTGGGACGTTGCTTCACGCGGAGAGTCCAGCTTGGGACGAGCCTGAAGCGTTGCCACATGCATTTGATTGCAACGTTAGGCTTAGTTTCGACTCACGCACGGGGTAGAGGATTTTGACCAGGCAACTGTGTTGAGTGTTGCCAAGCCTGGGATGTATTCTGCATGCCTAGGGTGGGGTCCAGACAGATTCAAGACTCAGAGCTCACCTCATTGTCGTACCCTTCGGACCCCCTTGATATCTATCCCTCTCAACCCCACTTAGAAACGTTCTCTCTTACTTTGTATACCTTCTTTCCACTACTTCACCAATCTATTTAATTATCCCATCCCCTTGATAGACCTTATATCTATTATTGTATTAACGACGAGCTCTCAGATAACTAGATAGGATTTTGGGCCTTATGCAGAGATGTAATTGTTAATGAGACCTAGGAAGCTTTTTTGTTGTCTCATATTTGGTGGTTTCATGCTTGCTAGTGTGTTCTTGTGTCAGGTTAGCAGGGGCTAGACCGGAGGGGAGGCTTTTTGCGATCCTTTAAGTAAAGTCTGCTGGTGCGAGTCCCGTGGACCCCGCACGACTTTACTAGGATACCCGTGGGAGTCTGGGGGCATTTTCTTGTCTGTGTCCCTGTGTGTCTAGCGTTGTGTTGTGTGAGGGCCATTGCCTAGTCCACTCAGCACTGCGCTAGCACGTCTTGCTTTTGTTTTAGGGTCGCCAGGAGAGAGTCAGATACTTGCGATCTGAGTCTCTCAAGAGAGCACCCTTTCAATTAGAGTAATTTGGCGCACAGACTTGGGAACGTCCCTAGGCTAGAGCAGGTGGCTCAGCCCGGGTATCCGAAGCCTATATCCTTCCGGCTAGACCTCTGCCACCTGGCAGATTAACAGCTAGGGGTTTATTATCTCTGTATGCTTGTTATTGTGCCACAGTTTACCGTTTTTGTGAGCATTGTGAGTCAGGGTGTGGCTTAGAGACTCTGTCCGAGCAGGCTTGCCTGACTAAGAGTGAGAAGCACACCTGTATGTGGTTATGTTGCGAGTTGCTGCCTTTATTTAATTATACCTATGCCATTATACACTGTATGTCCTATCACTAGTATTTATTCCTGCTTATGAGTTAAGAGTTCTCTAAATCCGTAACGTACTTTCTTTGCTAAGCATCAGATCCTACAGTAGCCGCATGCAGTTTAGAAACCCGCATCTTGTCTACCTGTACGATGTTTTGAGGACTGTTTGCTTTCACCTTCTTTCACGCAGGGGTGATTAGTTGTATTAATTAACGTAACGTTAAATGTACTTTCTTCTAGTTTGTTATTAAATTGTTTCTGCAATTTAATTCCGTTATCTATCTTTTCCTTGAAGCTTTAAGTCAACTTAATTGTGTGATCTTTTATATAGCCTGCTTGACTATCAGCAGTCTATAGTGCGTGCACCCTGTAACCGAGTCATAGGATACCTCGTTGACCAGGCAGGACTCTTGACGGTTTAGGGTGGTTTGTTGCCTGGGTTTATAGATATGGGTTGGATCTAGCGTTTTCCGTTGTTGCTTGTTGCCGCATACCTAGTCCAATAGAAAGAGCCCAGTGTTTATATATCCCAGGACGTAACACAATCCAGTGGCATGACCACTCCACCACACCTCCAATCGACAGTCAGTGGGCAGTCGACGAGAAAGTCCCGCACAGTTAAGGGGGGTCACCGGCTTTGTTTTAAATTTGTCTCCTTTTCTCTCTTTCCTTGGCTTGTTTCCATTCCGCCCTATTCAGCCTACTGTTTTAAAACGTTTACCCCCATCCAAGTGTTGATTTCTTCCTGGCGAGCGATAGCGAGCCAACATTGTATGGAGAAATCCGGCTTCGCCGGAGACATTTCTCTATTGAGAAATGTACAAATTTATCTTACTTTCAAAGCAAAAATATATATATGCTGGCTTGCTACCGCTCGCCAGGAAAATATTGACACCTGGATGTGGGTAAACGTCTTTAAACAGTAGGCTGAATGGGGCCGAATGGATACCAGCCAAAGAGAGAGGGAGAGAAAGATAAAAACAAGCTAGGAGGGCTCCCTTAATGCTTGTGTGACAAGTAGTGCACCACGGAGGAGGAACAACAAATAGCGGAAGAAGAACTACAGCAAGAAGTGAAGGAGGAGCGGTATTTAGCAAACAAACGTATTACTATTGTACACACTGCAAGCACTGACTGTACATTACGCTCTAGAACATCAGTAATGGCCTTAAGGGGACATGGTTATTTTTTGGGGTCAATTTATTTATATATTCATATTTTGTTTTATTTTCCTCGCTAGACCTTCATCAACGTTAACAAAAAACACTCCCTAGACCCCCTTGAAGATAAATATGTACATTTTTCGATAGGAAAATGTTCCGGCCGAAGGCTGGTTTCTCTCAAAATTACAGGCTCGCTATCGCTCCCCAGGAACATATCGAAACCTAAATCGCAGGAAAGGTGTTGATATTGAAATAGAAATGAGACGAAAGGTTTAAAAATCGACAAAATAATGGGCCTAACGTCATATAATCTGAAAAGTAATGGGACTATACATGAGGAAAAAGTAATGGGACTATACATGAGGAAAAAGTAATGGGACTATACATGAGGAAAAAGTAATGGGACTATACATGAGGAAAAAGTAATGGGACTATACATGAGGAAAAAGTAATGGGACTATACATGAGGAAAAAGTAATGGGACTATACATGAGGAAAAAGTAATGGGACTATACATGAGGAAAAGTAATGGGACTATACATGAGGAAAAGTAATGGGACTATACATGAGGAAAAAGGGGGACCAGAAAAATTACCCATCTTCTCTTAAGTTTTCGAAGCTACTCCGAATGGAATCGAATCTTGTCATTATTTCCTTACGTAAAATTTGCATTATCAAAATGTATCTTATGCTGTCCAAGGGTTCATATTGGGCCAGAGTATTTTAGTCCAGTCAAATTGTAACTGGACCTGGCACAAATTGCAACACCAATGATTTCCCCTGTATTGACTTGTAGAAACCCATTAATATAACATATCAAAAGTCCTCAAAAATCCGGACAGTGTAAAGTCCTCAAAATAGCATAATTATTTTAATTAGTCCAATCAAAATGTAACTGGACCTGGAAATAATTGCAACATAAATTATTACACCATTATCGAATTCAGGAAAACCCCAAATACAACATATCAAAAGTTCTCTTAAATCAGGATAAGGGAAAGTCCTCAAAATTGCATAATGATGTTAATTATTGCTATCGCCATGAGCCGAAAACTGAAAACAAACATAACTTTACAACCAAGTGTCCTAATTCATAATAACAGTGGTGCAAATACCCATGTTTTCATGGTCAAGGAACCCAATGTACGGTCGCGCTAATAACTCATGTCCCAGCTCTCATTATATTTGGCTAGCTCTGTGCTGTATTAATGTCTGTCAGATGTTCAATAGTGTGGGTAAGTGTAGGAACATGTTTGTATATTTCACTCGATATGAAGAAATGAAGCTTAGATATTGCTGATACCAATTATTGATCAAAATATACTTGGTGCCGAGACATCACTTATTAGCGTGACTGTACATTGAATTAACCTCCCTCAGGTATTACATTGTATTTTCTTGGGGGTGGCCGACTCAAGGCAGAGCAAGAACAGGAAAATGCAAAACACAAGACAAAACACCGAACAAACACAGACAAAACACAAAATTCACACACATCTAAAAAAAATATAATAATAATAAAATAGAAGAAAAGAAAATAAAGTAGACGTGCGGTTTTGCCCAAAGTCAAAACGGCATACCCAACTCTGCGATGGGTTACCATCATCACTACTAATACCATCATCAATCACAATCACCATCATCACTACTACTGCCATCATCACTACAACTGCCAGTCATCACGACTACTGCTATCATCACCATTACTATGATCGTCATCACTACTACAATTACAATCATCACTACTACTCTCACCATCATCACTACTACTATCACCATTGTCACTACCATCTTAATCACTACTATCATCATTGATACTACAACTATCAACCATCATTACTATCATCACCACCATCTTACAATCATCATTACTACTGTTAACAGCATCACTACTACTATAACCATCATCATTACTACTGTCACAAGTATTACCATCATGTATCCTACTATCACCATCATCACTACTACCGCCATCATCACCATTACTATGATCTTCATCATCACAACTATTGTCATCATCACTACAACTTTCACCATCATTACTACTACTCACCATCATCACTAATACTCACACCATCATCACTACTTTCATCATTATCACTACAACTATCATCATTATTTGTCACCATATCACTACTACTAGTACTGTCACCATCATATCTACTACTGTCACCATCATATCTACTACTGTCATCATCATCACTACTGTCATCATCATCAATACAACTACAACCATCATCACTACTATTATCACCATCATCACTACTATCACCATCAATCCCACTATTACTCCCATCACTTCTAATGCCAACTAAACTAACTTAACCTAGCAAATACGTAGCGAGATGTTTTCGCCCCCAGAACGAATGCGTTCTTATTGTGTGAGCCCCGAACTCACACACTAAGAATGCCATCATTGCTGGGTGGGTCTGTGAGGGGGGGGGCTTGGTAAAACCATATTTTGGACTTAAAATCATAAACTATTGCATACATTCAAAAAATCTTTTTTGAATGACGTTCGCATTCACGCAACAAATGTTTGTGTGAAATTTGGTGAAAATCCGTCCAACGGTCTAGGAGGAGTTTCGGGACAGACGGACAACAACAACGACGACAGACATTTTTTCCGGTGTTACCCACTATACAGGGGGGGGGGGGGCGGGGGCGATACCAAACTCTGCTTACGCAGAGTTGATCATCATTACTACAGTTAACATCATCACTACTACTATAACTATCATTACTACTGTCACAAGTATTACCATCATGTATCCTATCACCATCATCACTACTACTGCCATCATCACCAATACTATGATCTTCATCATCACAACTATTGTCATCATCACTACAACTTTCACCATCATCACTACTACTCACCATCATCACTAATACTCACACCATCGTCACTACCATCATCACTACTGTCATCATTATCACTACAACTATCATCATTACTTATCAAAATCATCACTACTATTATGACCATTATCACTACTACTAGTACAGTTACTTTCATATCTATTAGTCACCATCATATCTACTACTGTCATCATCATCAATACAACAACCATCATCACTATTTTCACCATCATCACTACTATCACCATCAATCCCACTATTACTTCCATCACTTCTAATGCCAACTAAACTAACTTAACCTAGCAAATACGTAGCGAGATGTTTTCGCCCCCAGAACGCCATCATTGCTGGGGAGGCGTGGGGGGGGGGGGGTGTCAGGGAGGGGCCTAAAATTATAACTATTGCATAAATTCAAAAAATCTTTTTTGACTGACGTTCGCATTCACGCAACAAATGTTCGTGTGAAATTTGGTGAAAATCCGTCCAACGGTCTAGGAGGAGTTTCGAGACAGACGGACAACAACAACAACAACAACAACAACGACAACGACGACGACGACGACGACGACGACAGATTTTTTTCTTCCGGTGATACCCACTATACGGAAGGGGGGGGGGGGGGGGGATACCAAACTCTGCTTACGCAGAGTTGATAAAAAAAAATAGGAAAAGTGGGGATTGGGCCTGAGCATGTAGATAGATAGCTAGATAGGTATTACATACTATGTCAATCTATCTATCTATCTATATGCTCAGGCCCATTCCCCACTTTTCTTATTATTTTATGTTATTTTCCTCTATGTTATTATTATTATTATTATTTTTTTAGATGTGTGTGAATTTTGTGTTTTGTCTATGTTTGTTCGCTGTTCTGTCTTGTGTTTTGTGTTTTCCTGTTCCATTGTATTATAATTTTTGTTTGATTTTGCATTTTCTTGGAGGTGGCCGACTCAAGACAGAGCAAGAACAGGAAAACACAAAACACAAGACAAAATAGCGAACAAACACAGACAAAACACAAAATTCACACACATCTAGGTCACCCAGGAGAATACCCAGAGACCAGGGTCACCAAGGTCGCTCCAGCACTCCCCCGGCCCCCGACCAGCCGGAGAGGCTCCGATCTCGACAGGCAGACATGTAGCGGAGCCAAAGCCACAAGCCCGCCCACCACACTTCCAGGCGCACCCTTCATATTAATCGTCTCCCAGGGCCCGGCGCCTGATGGACTATTATCTAGTCCAACTTGCGCCCGACCCCTTCCCCCAAATGACCACGTGTTCATTCAACTATTCACAAGCATTCTCCATTCATTCCTGTTTATTACCACTTCCTTTGCCTGATCTATAGTCATTCCTCTATGATCCAAAGCTTGTATTACAGAGTCTCTCCACCTCATTGGGGGTCTTCCTGCCCTTCTATCTCCCCTTGTATCTGACTCATATATTCTCTTTGTAAGCCTTTCATCTCCCATTCGTTCAACATGACCATACCAGCTCAGCACCCTTCTGTCCACTCTGGCTGACAAATTTTCCTGCTGCCCCACTCTCCTACGTATCTCTTCATTCCTCAATCCGTCTCTACGGGTAACTCCACACATACTCCTCAAGCAGCTCATCTCCATCACATCCAGCTTTCTTCTCTCCTTTTTCTTCAGAGCCCATGTCTCAGCCCCATACATCACTGTTGGCACAACAATTCCTTGATACATTGCACTTTTTACTTTCATTCCGAGATTTCTCGTCTTCAACATACTTCCCATTGCTCCGAAAACTTTCCTTCCTTCACACACTCTCTGTTTTACCTCTATTTCCATACCTCCGCTCCTGCTTATCGTTCCTCCTAGATATTTAAAACACTCTACTTGCTCCAATATTTCCCCAGGGGATCGGGGGCGGGGGGCCTGGTATCCTTCTCCCCTTAAATAAATCTACATACTATGTATTATGCACATTTACAGCAGCCAATGCCCCCCAAAATCGAAAATGTTGTAACATTGCAAACAATGGTGCAAACTCAGTAAAATAGGTGGATATACCCATATTGTCAACGCCAGGGAATTCAATTATCATTAGAGTAACCTCGTATATATATTAGATAACAAGAATTATGTTTATTAACAGGTGACCAAAAATGCAAACTCAGTCAAATATGGTAATGTTCTGTGTGTATGTGAGTGTGTGTGTGTGAATTATGTATATAGTGATGTTTAAACTAAATATGTATACAAATTACATACAGTGAAATAGTAATTGTCATATTAAAGTTATTAAATGTGTCACTCATCATTATATTAATAAAAATAAATATATATAATACAAACAGTAAATAATAATAATAATGATAATATTAATAATAGTAATTATAATAATAATGATACAAAACATGATCAAGATAAAAATAACAATAATATCAATGAGAGAGAGAGAGAGAGAGAGAGAGGGGGGGGGGGGCGTAACACAATCCAGCGTATGTCAATGGGAAACCAAAGTGCTCCTCCTCACATGGTGTTTATATTCCTTCTCCCTCATGCTTGGCCACAATATTTTTGTTTTCGATTTTAAGACGTTCGGCCCATTAGTTTCGAGATATTAAGACCTTTCGCCCCATTTCTTTGTCAATATTAAGACTTTTTGTGCTATTTAGGTGTCGCTTTTTTTAGGCAAGCGATAGGGAGGGAGAAGGGGGTCTAGAATAACCAACCTTCCCCCTTTAAGCCAAGGTATATCCTAGAGTGTATATCTGCTTTGGTTTCCCATTGACATGCGCTGCATTGTGATACTTTGATCTCTCACACTTCACTATTATAAGTTCTTGGCAACTACAATATCGTCTTAACCCCTTCATTACCGATACCGTACTTTTAACTTTATTCTGACTACTATTGGCTACTATTAGACGACTATATTCAGTTTAAAATGGGCCTCCAGCAATTAAAAGGCTACGAACCATCTCGCTTAACCCTATATTTACTACCACAGATCCTTCTTTAACTGCGCAATATCGTCTGAATATAGCTAGAATGAAATTATAGAGACGTCGCCGGTACAGAAGGGGTTAAGGTGGCCTAATAGTAATAGCCGGTAGATACGATACGATCGCTGGAGTAAAGTAGGAGAGTAGAGAGTTTTGGATAGAGGAAGAATAAGTTGAAAACATTATAAGTACAGTAAAAGATACAAAGCACTTGGTCTCAACCAAGTTGCTCCATTGTCGGTAGATGACTAGACCAGACCAGATAGCTAGAGTAAAGTAGGAAAGAAGATCAAATTACTTAACACAATAGGTTATATAAGTACTAGGTTACTGCAACACTCACTTATAATTACTAGCCCTCTTATAAATTTGTATTCTATCTACTCTTGTTGTAACTGTGTTCAGCTTCTCTCATATAATTCTTGTAACTTCTTTGTCGGCCTCTCCACATTACTTCACCCATCTTCATCAAAGTCGTTCTTGCTGCTTTATGTTTCCCCCTTTTATTGTTGTCAGTACTCATACCTTTTATTCTGCCACCTTTTATCCCTCCTTTACTGTAACTTCCAACCTCCCTCTCCATCATCCGACCTCCTCCATCTTCTTTCCTCCTCCTCCTCTTTCTCCTACCATCGTCCTTCTCTTTCTCCTCCCACGGTCCTCCTTATTCTCTAAACTCCTTCTTCCTTCCTCTGATCTACTCCTTTCTTCGTTCTCTTTTTCGTCCAACTAATCCCCCCCTTTTCTTTCTCCCAGCGACTTCCTCCATCTCCTCTTTTTCTTCTCATCGTCCTCACTCTTAACCTCTTCCTCCTCCTTCCACCGACATCCTACTCTCCTCCTGTCCTCTTGTCCTGCAGTGGGTTCAGCACGCATGGGTCGTCTCCTACACGAAGCAGTCCGCAGCCATGGATCAAAAAACGCCATCCGAGAAGAAGCAGCAGTGACATAAATCATCCAACGCCAAGCAAAAAACAGAGGCAACCGAGGACCACCAGCGATAAGGACCGAAGACAGCGAGGACCGAGGACAGCCATGAACATAAATGTAGATCCGACAAGAACCAACAATATTATTAAAGAGCGTTCCGTGAGTTCTAAAATAACAAATTTAAAGGTTTTCTATGCAAACGCTCGTAGCATACGCAATAAATTTTCAGATTTAGAGGAGCTAGTGTTTACAGAAAATTATGATGTGATTGGCATAACAGAATCTTGGCTCAATACAGAAGATAGAGACTTTTTAGCAGAGTATTCACTTCCCGGTTATGTAATGTTTGAGAAAAGCCGAATAAATCGAAATGGAGGTGGCGTTTTACTTTATATCAAAGAAAGTCTTAACCCTACCCTCTTGTCAAAACCTCAAATTGTGAACGTCGACACATCTTTTGTGCTAATAAAGAATAATATAGGTAAACAAATAATACTTGCGTTAATATACAGACCTCCAGCTCAATAAGTGCAAACTGACCGAGAAATTTACGAACAAATTGCAGATGTAAGTAACTCACAAGATACCGTAATTTTTGGCGACTTTAATTTACCTGTGACCAAGTGGGGCGATACTCTTACTTCACACTCCGGACATGACTTGTATACGAACTTGCAAGAGAGTTCGCTTTATCAATTTGTTCGAACGCCGACCCATGGTAATAACGTTCTTGACATTGTACTTGCAACAAAAGAAGAATTGATAGAGAATTTGAATGTTGGTGATGAATTCAGTAACAGCGACCATCGTACGATAACTTTCACTTTAAAGTTTACTAGTAACGAACCAAATAGTAGCATCGAAAAAGTCCCTAATTTCAAGAAAGCAAACTTCCATAAACTTAGAGCTATGTTTAAAGAAACTGACTGGAGCTTTTTAATTAACAATGACGACATAAATACATCTTGGAAGTTATTCGAAACCACTTACCTAAAAGCAGTGCAAGACTGCATACCATCGAAAATACGGCGTCCAGGCCATAATAATAAGCCCAAATGGTGGAATACAGATATTTCAAACTGCCTGCTTGCTAAAAAATGTGCTAATGATAGATTAAAATCCTCACAAAATGACGAAGAACGGGTGAAATTTGTAGAGCTACGACGCAAAGCCAAAAAGTTAATTAAGCAAAGTAAAAAGACCTTAGAGTTACATATTGCGAATCAAAGTAAAACAAACCCGAAAGAATTCTATAGTTATATCAGAAAGAAAAACGTAGTTACTTCAACTGTTGGACCGTTAGTCGATGAAAATGGAGAATACACCAAAGACGAAGTACAAATGAGTAATGCTCTCAATACCTTCTTTGCATCAGTTTTTACAACAGAAGACCTCAGTGATATCCCTACACCATCGCCGATTCAGATTGATAATTCAGATGTTCTAAGCAATATCACCGTTACAGAGAGAGAAGTATTGAATTGTTTAGATAAACTCAAGGTAAATAAAACGCCTGGACCTGATACAATCTCGCCTAGAGTTCTAAAAGAAGCTAAGGATGAGCTCTCCAAACCACTGACATTACTATTCAATAAATCCGTGCAGTCTGGAACTATGCCTGATCAGTGAAAGCTAGCCAACGTAACACCGATATTAAAAAAAGGCAGCAAATCGCTACCCAGTAACTATCGTCCAATTAGCTTAACCTCAGTTGTATGTAAAATGCTAGAAACGGTCATACGAGACAGACTCGTAAATCACTTAGAGGAAAATAACATACTTAAAGATACTCAACACGGCTTTCGTAAAAACGTTCCTGTTTAACAAACCTCTTAGACTTCTTCCACGATATCCTCAACCTCTACGATGAGAGTAAAGCTGTAGATATTATATACCTTGATTTTCAAAAGGCCTTTGACAAAGTTCCCCACAAACGTTTACTGCTAAAACTAAAAGCGCATGGAATACAAGACGGTGTGTTGAAATGGATAGAAAATTGGCTCAGCAACAGAAAGCAAAGAGTAGTCATAAATGGTAAGGCATCTAAATGGACAAATGTAAGTAGCGGGGTACCCCAGGGATCGGTACTAGGACCAATTCTCTTTCTAATTTACATCAACGACATACTGTAGATGAGGGTCTCACCTGTACAATCTCAAAATTTGCTGACGATACAAAAATTGCAAATAGCGTACTCTCAAAAGAACAAGTTGACGATATGCAACACAATCTAGATAAATTGTCATGTTCGGCCCAAATTTGGCAAATGAGTTTCAATGCGGATAAATGTAAAGTACTACATATCGGATATCTAAATGAGAAAGCAAACTATTCGATGAATGGCACTCAGCTTAAGAATGTAAACAGAGAAACCGATCTGAGAGTAACAATAATGAGTAACCTAAAACCGAGTCAACAATGTTCAGAAGTTGTTAAGAAGGCAAACAAAATAATTGGCTTTATAGGCAGGTCATTTGAGCATAAATCCAAAGAAGTTATCCTAACCTTTTACAATTCCTTAGTCCGCCCTCTTCTGGAATACTGAGTTCAATCCTGGTGCCCTTATTACCAAAAAGATATAAACAAGCTAGAACGAGTTCAACGTAGAGTTACCAAAATGATACCTAGCCTAAAGAACAAACCATACGAAGAGCGTCTTAGAAAATTAAATCTATTTCCTTTAACCCAGCGTAGATTAATTAAGAGGTGACTTAATTCAAGTGTTCAAAATCATCAAAGGCATCGACAATATGAACTGTAGTAAGTACTTCACTATCGACCAATCTAATTACACGCGGGGAAACGGTTTCAAAATTATTGGTAAATCTTTTAACTCACACGAATCTAAGAATTTCTTCTTCAATCGAGTTGTCAACTTGTGGAATGGGCTTCCCCGAAACGTTATAGACTGCATCACCGTTGATTCATTTAAATTCCGCCTAGACAAATATCTCGCATCAAACCCGCGACTGACTGCGTTTGTAAATTAATAACTTTATTTTATCCCCCCCTCAGTTACTAACCCATCTGTCCTCTACTAACTTCCTAATCCTGCCGCGGACATTAGTTCCAGGGCAGTAATTCCCTTTCCAATGTTCCCTTACCCACTCTAAACCACTGTTTGGACACTTGGTCCTCAGTGTTTTGGAGGACAAGCAACCTAGAAGGGTCACTAGATCTGTTGTTGCTTGATTTCCTTTGTACTCCTTTGTACTCCTCCTCCTCTGTTTTCCAACTGTCCTGCTCCTGTCCTCCCCCCTCTACTTCTTCTTCTTCTCCCACCGACCTCCTCCATTTCCCCTCCTGCTCCCCTCCACCTCCTCTCGTCCACCCACCGCCCTCCTCCTCTTTAATAAAATGGTTTTGTGTGTAATATGAAAGGCAGTATGATGGAGGAACAGACGTTCCAAGTTTTGAAGTGCGTGGCTGGGAGAGTTGTGTGTTTACAGTTTTACTCTTGCCAGCACAGTTCGCTCTCCGACCATGATTTACTAAATATCGCCAACACGGGTGTAGCAGATACTTCGTCAATAATTAAAAAATATTGTTGATGATTTTTGTATAGCAGTCAGAAAATAACAACACCCGGACAAAAATATATACGCAAAATATTTTGCTTAAGTTATACCTGCTGTCCGAAATACATATTTCATAAATGTATTCACCTCGTTTTAATACACACGCACACACACACACATACATACACATAACACACATACAGTATATATAAACATATATATATATATATATATATATATATATATATATATATATATATATATCGAGGGGTGACAACCAGAATTGGTTATGTCCAATTTAGCCATTTTTGACCAACTGTTTCAGTTTAGGAATCTGTATATTCTCCAGTCTCATAGACATTTATATTATGAACATTTCCAGCATAAATTTCAAATATTGAATTAAATTTCGATATTTCATGACGATTTTAAATCTTTAAGTGTGATTATCTACAAACTGCATTTGTGGACATAACCACTTCTGGTTGTCACCCCTCGATATATATATATATATATATATATATATATATATATATATGTGTGTGTGTGTGTGTGTATTGTGTGTGTACATTTACCCTCACCCAGGGATAGAACTTTGGACAGTGGGGACGAGAGTCCATGCTTTAACCCACTTCACCGTGGCGTTGTGATGTGTTTCCTATGTTCATTTATTGGATGCGTTCCCACAAGAAACGGACGGTATCGTTTGTTTGTATTATATTTTTTCTTCTTCTTCTCCTTCTTCTTCTTTTTCTGTGTCCTCTACTTGAGTATTTGAGCTATTGTAAGGATACTGTTAACGAAGGAGGAAGAAAACAAAACAAAAGTTGTTATAATTATATGAACCACTCTACTTTCATATAATAATATTAAAGATAAAAATATCAGCTGCTAAACTCACTAAAGGAATATAATTTAAACAAAAGTCGCCGCCTATGTCCATGATTACTGTATGTTTCACTGCACTATAGGTAGCGCCAACGAACTTGACAATAATTTTGATCCCTGACCACGCTGTAACTCAAAAAGGCGTAGAGCAAACTGGCTGTAGATATTCACACCTATTTCCTGGTGGACTCTTCCCAAATGATAGAAGCGTCAGCCCGATTGGTTTATTTTTTTTTCGAGTTTTAAGAAGTTCAGGGGTCAAGATTATTGTCAAGTTCGTTGGCGCTACCTATAGCCGCACTGTACTGAATGGTCCGCACATTGATTTTATTTCAGATGTGCTATTTACTTACTTGCGCTTACCTTTACCTATCATTACAAATGTGTGCATTGTAAATCATCACTTTTTGTCTATGTTCATTAGTTAGTAAGTAAGATGGCTCCCATTTTATCAATAAATTGTTTATTGTTATTATTATTATTATTATATTTATTATAATTAGTAATGCTATTAGTATTACTATTAATATTATTAATATTATTTTTACTTCTTATTATTGTTTTTACACACTAATCTTACCGCCGACCAGAAAAAGCAACAACCCACCACAAACCACAAGACTAGTCGCGCCTTGTCCTGTGTTGCCAAAGTGGTTCCCAGAAGCACACAATGCCAAGGAAAACATACAAAAGAACTTAAGGGGACATGGGCCGGTTTTCTGGACCACTTTCTCCCTCATACTTAGCCCCATTAGTGTTCAGATGTTAAGATGTTTGCTCCATTAGTTAGTCAATTTTAAGACCTTTCGCCTTATTTTTTCGTCAATATTTAGACCTTTCGTGCTATTTAGGTGTCGATGTTTTCCCTGGCGAACGATAGTGACCCTGTAATGTTGGAAGAACCGGTCTTCGGCCGGGAAATTTCTCTACCGAAATATTTACAAATTAATCTAGAAGGCGGATCTAAAGGATGTTTTTTTTTTTTAATTTGATGGAGGTCTAGGGAGGAAAGTAAAACAATAATGAATACATGCAAAAATCGCCCAAAAAGTGACGCTCATACACACCACCTTGCCCACACACTTGCCTTTCCACCAACCAGAAAACACAACAACCCAGCACAAACCCGAAGACTCCCACAATTAGGCCTAGCATTTCCGACCGAGATTGTTCCTTAGCCTGCACCAAGCCACTATCTCCCCCAAAAGGCAAGAAAGGCGACATACGAGCAAAAGAGTGTGAAAGTACACAAAATCGCCTCTCTTCTCCGTCCCACAATCACTTCGTACTTCTGTGTATAGGTGGATGAGTATTTGTTAAAAGGTAATTATGATTTCCAGTCCAGCGCTCCATAAGGAATAGAGAAAGATAGAACATCTAAGGGGGGTAGAGGACGCTCAACCCCCACTCTGATAGAACTAGCCTATCATCAATTACAAATATTAATATATTATATATGTAGCAGTGCTAAGTTGGTATACAGTACCGAAAAAATGTAAAAGTTTGTATTATGTACTTTATATGCTTTCTATTATTCATGGGTTACATTTGTATAGTTCTATCATAGGTTTTTAATTTGGCTGATCAAAAAACAAATGTGGCGATTTGGTGTTGAATGTGTAAGCATTGAAGAAGGCTTATATCGTGTGTGTCTGTGTGTGTATATATATATATATATATATACATATATAATATATATATATATATATATATATTATGTATAAATATACTGTACTAGAGTTATCAGTAGGGATCCACATGGATAAGATACTTTGACGATGTCTTAGTCATAGTTCTTAAAGGAACAGATGTGAATAACAAGCCTTGAATTCTTAATAATGTAAACAAAGACATTCAGTTTACTGTTGAGGAGGAGAAGGAGGAAAAATTGGCGTTCTCAGATATACGGTAATTTGTAGAGAACCTAAACAGGCAAATAAGAAGCCCACAAATAAAGTCGATTTCGTTCAATATCTCTCGGCCCATAGTGAGAGAACAAAGTCAGGTGTGGTAATTGTTTTTTATTTAGTTTTTCTTGAGAAAATATAGAATATGTAGCGATGAATATATACAGGAAAAATAGAATACATAGTGTCTACATTTAGGAAATTGTGTTACCCTAAAGGATTTCTACTCAGACTAAAAAAGAAACCAGTAAATATAATGAACAGAGAGAGGGAAGAGAGTACAAATAAAGAGAGCACGATTTGTAAGAGTGATAATGAAAGATATATTTGTGAAACTAACTCCAAAAATGCCTATGTAATCAATAAAACCTAATATAAACTGGTATAAATATAGCGGCATCGGGTAGTGGAAAAGTAGGTGAACTGGCAAAGAGTAAGAAAACCCAGAGTGTCAACAATAAAAGTGTATTATTATTATTATTATTATTATCATATACTAAATGTGAGCCCCACCGAAGAGCCGTGGGGAGACTATATACCCCGAAGGGTCTCAGGGGGGGGGGCACAAATAGCCAGGAAGATAGAACTAGCTGGCTAAAAAGGCGTTAACCTTGAAAACCTGGGAGCTCTCCTCATTCACTACTTCATTAGGGAGAGTATTCCAGAATGTTGTGATTGATGGGATAAAACATCTTGAATATTGTGACGTGTTACAATGAACATGAGCAAAGGCCTGATTATTTAACTCCAAGGAATATCTAGTCACACGAACAGGCCGAGAAGATGGTGGAATTTTAGAATGTAATGGATGATCAGCATTAAGAAATATCTTATGAAATAGAGTCAAAGATCCAACAAGGCGACGATGTTCAAGGTTAACATCCAGGTCGTGCGTCGGCAATGTATGTAACGCTGAGCCCCACGACGCATAAGTTGCGTCGGGGTTTAATTACTCCGGTCCTATGGCACCTAGAGGGCTCAGATTTGTATGGAAACTGTGTAAGTATCCCACGCAACCATGCCGATGGTTGAAAACTCTCAAAGTCCAACCGCGTGCGCGTGAGCGCGCAAAAACATGGTTTTTGGGTGTTTTTGCCTTCAATTTTTTACTCCTGTAAAATCGACTTTCGGGGGCTCCATAGGACCCCTTTTTGACCTTTTTTATTTTTTTTTTGGGCGGTCCTTCATTCCTAACCCATTCGCTATTGTTTCTGGAAACAAAAAATCAAAACCTGCTGGTCCCTGGTGGTACATTTATTTATAACTAGCTGGGGCTCAGTGGGTTAAAAGCACGATCCAGAAGCCTCAGATTAGAATCTGCGGCAGAGAGCCACACAGGAGAGCAGTACTCAAAGAAGGGTAAAATAAAAGAGTAAAAACAGTTCCGAACAATAGCATCAGTTGAATAAAATTAATCTGTTTGCATTTACGTAGTAGACCAACATTCTGAGATATAGATGAGGCAACTGAGCGTAAGTGTGCCTCAAAAGTAAGTTTTGAATCAAGAGTCACACCCAGTAACCAAAGTTTGGTACATTGATTGATTACAGAATCATTTATTATAATTTCTGGATGTAATCTATAATATACTTTGTAAAGAGTTGTAAAACGGAATATATAGGAGAAACAGGATGAGGTTTACTGGAAAAAATAGATGAACACAAGAAAGATGTAAAAAGACACAACATTTCCAACTCCCTGGTCCTACATATAGATAGTCAAAAACATCTGCCGAAATGGAGGAAGCAAAAGAGAGAAGGGTAGGTATAAATAAAAACAATAAAAGACGCCTATTTAACTCAAAAAGACTTGACCAAACATAGGGAGGAATTTGTCAGGTGGTCAGTACATGCGGCAAATATAGGTCTAAGATCAAAGGTTGGAAAGATCAAGTAGGATTAAGGATATTAGTAGGTTAAGGACGAACAAGATACTCACTATATGACAGTCCTGGTCTATGTTGCCAAATAAGGAATGTCTATGCTTTTATATATATATATATATATATATATATATATATATATATATATATATATGTAAACAAACCCAATCTGTGTTCAAGGGACTGGTGTTCTCGAAAAGTAGCTCCAGTCCTGGCGTTCTTCTTGACTTACATGTAGTGAGCTTGCTAAATAATACAGAAGGATTGATAGCTTCTGAAGACCTATTTTAACTAACTAATTAATCTGTGCTCACACAAGGGATTGGAGTTCTCGAAAAGGGGCCCCAGTCATGACGAATACTAGAGAATTCGACCCGCTGCCAGTTCGACACATTAGTGATTCCGCCCCCCCCCCCCCCCTCCCCCGCGCCAATCCTACCTTAAGGGGAACTGAAGAATAACCTAACCTAACTTAACCTAATCTAATCTAACTTACCTAATCTAACCTAACCTAACTAAACTTAACCTAATCTAACCTAACTTAACCTAACCTAACCTAATGTAACCTAACCTAACCTAACTAAACCTAATCTAACCTTATCAAACTTAAGTTTATGAACAATGGGGGGAGGGGGGGTTATAAACGGTTCGAACTCGCTGCGGGTCGAATTCGTTGTCGAAGAGCGGGTCGAATTGGTTTCGAGTCAAATTCTCCAGTACCCGTCCTGACGTTATTCTTGACTTACAGTGTGCTGGGTTAATAATCCAAAATGGTTAATAGCCTCTGAAGTCCTATTTTAACTAACTAATCTGTGTTAGTCTCTCCAAAGATGGGTTGTCCATAGCCTGAAACGTTACAGTATAAAGAATCAAAGCGTTTTCCTGTGTTTACCGCACCCAATCCATCTACCTGGCAGAATGAATCACTCATACATACATATACCTGTATATATATATATATATACCCGGTATACATAATTATATATATATATATATATATATATATATATATACAGTATATACTGTATATTTATATACTGTATATATATATATACTGTATATATATATATATATATATATATATATATATATATATATATATATATATATATATATATATATATATATATATATTCCATAATCTGATAAAATTATAATCACAAACTGTATATCAACATAATATATTATAAATATTCACGTTGCAAGCAGTAAAACAAGTACAATTTGCAATGTATATTTTATTCATAAAAGCCACAATCTAATGAGCTATGTAATTACGATGCTAATTTTCTGAGGTTGTTCCACCTAGCTGTGTATGAAATTATAATGGTTGTTTCATCTGACGGAGTTTCAAGGACGAAAAATAATACCATCTTTTACAGCGTACTTTGAAACACACTTGCATAATTTATACATGGCTCACGTTTTCCCTTGGTTACTCTTGTATTTGTATAAATCGAATGATATTATATTGTAATGCTTTAGATTTCAATAACTTACTATATCGTAATCATTGTTTATAATGCACTTTAAATTGACAACAAGTTTAATTTTTCACCGTGCATATTTATGTTATGCAATATTAATATTGATGGATTTGTTTTTACTCAAATCATTACCGATAACAGTAGACTGTAATATTTGTATATAATGTACTTCAGAATTCTAAAAATGAAACTTACGTTAAATGCTTGGATGTTATTAACACCTTAAGAGCGGCCTAGGTGGTAATTTCTATGTAACGCCCAGCGTTTTTTTTTACCCTAAATAGGGTTGTTTCCGTGCTCATTTTCATGCATAAACAAGACCCAGAGCGTAATCTATCCCGGAAAGGGCGTAAACAGAGCTTTCCAATGACACCCGAACCATCCTTGTACGACCACTGGTTCTCTTGCAACGATCTTGCAACACGAGTGCAAAAACCCTAAAATTAGGTAATTTCCGTACATAATTCCCTGTGTAGCGAATGAGAAAGGGGGGAGAAGGGTGGAATACAGTTCAGTAGGGTGGTCGTGGGGAGCGGTCATAAGGTTACTACGCTCGTCCCACTGCTCAGCTCTCTCTCTCAGCAACATTACGTGCTGAAAATGGCACTCGACAGCTGTCGTGCACCGCCACATAGTCCAAATTTATTTCACTCGACATATGTTGCGCGCCGCCAGTTAAAGGTTAAGGAATGAACGTAACTAACATCTGCACAGATTAATGGGGTCAGTGTGCGCACTGTAAATACACGTGCTACTTTCCTCCATACCCAATATATAGCTATATACATTCACCTACAGTACACAAATAGAAGGTACTTGAGACCCTCAACACTGCATGAAGTAAAGCGTTAACTATAGCTTTGTGTTTAGTGGTCAGAAATAGTTGGACACTATTTTAAAGAACAATTATGATACCCTTACGCATTATTTTGAAGGAGGGATGGAACCACAGATAACACAATTGTGAATTCCATTTGTTTACTGTCTTGCTTCTATCAGATGGGGGTGTTCAAGTATTAATAACCACGCCTGTACAGTACATTCGGGATGGTGTAGAGAACAACTTAAACGTTAGGAGGAAAGAAAGAATGATAAAATATGATAAAAACCGAAATTTAAATATTAAGGCAAGAGGAGGGAGGTAAGCAAGAAACGTGGATGAAGAAGACACTACAAGAATAAATATGACAAACAGACCCAGAGGTAAGTGAAATCAATCGGAATCATAATGAGATGAAAATATGTCAGTGGATTTTAGAAACAAAAGGTGACACAAATGAGCTGAAGCGAAAAGTGAATACAGATATATTGAAATATGGTGCACGAATAGAAAATAGCAATGTAGTTAAAGAAAGGTGAAGTAGATGAAATACGTAGTAAAAAAACAAAAGATAGCTATATAGTTTTGCAGCAAGAAGAGCAATACTACATTAAACACGAGGTGCGCAGAGGGTTGGGCGGGGGAGATGTATACAAATAATTCTGGAATAGGGAGGTTACGAGATAACTAGGAAGGGAAACACCGCCATAAACTCTGGGACCCCATTTTATATATGTTTTTTCACAAAATATGACTAGCTGGAAACTGTTTAATTCTGCTCTGCATGCTTATTTAAATTTCTCACCTCCTCAGTGTGTGTGTGTATGTGTGTGTATACATATATATATATATATATATATATATATATATATATATATATATATATATATATATATATATATATATATATATATATATATATATATATATATATATAATAACAGTAACAATAATAGCAATAATAACAACAATAACAACAACACCATCAACAATGGCAACAACAACAACAATAATCATAACAAAACATAATAATCCAGCTTATAATGCCGTGGCCTTCAGTGCACGTGGCAGGAATATAACAAAGGCAGAACAGTATAGTATAATTTATATTTAACCGGGAACGAGTGGCGGGAATTTAACAACAAAAACAATAGCAACAAAAACAACAATAATTAAAACAAACACAACAACAGTAATAACAACAACAATTACACACATAATAGCAATACAATAATAATGATAATGCTTATAATAACGTGTCTATGTAGCATGTGGCAGGTAGAGCTGCCCACATAAATTCTATTCCTCTCCATGATATTGTAAATGGATATGAATTGTGCATGATTGAATTACGAGAGTAGTTTCTTATGCAGAAGTTAACTTATCTGATTAGTCATCTGCTAATTACAAAACACACTCGTAATTCCTTAATATTAATTTTACTTTCACATATAAGATAACGACTTATGTGGGCAACTGTACATACCAAAGATAGGCCAGTATAATATATTTTACATTTAGCAGAGTGCAAGTGGAGGGACTTTAAAGGTCGTATGCAAATTACTTCTTCACTACTTTCCTTTGGCGGGGTCTTGTACGTTAGCGGTGGCGGTGGTGGTGGTGGCAGGAAGGAGGGTAGGTAAAGGTTCTCACATTGTAATAATTGTGAGGCATATATAGAATAAATAGACTGAAAAAAACGGTTCGCATGATCACTGTGTAATTATTGATTTGTGTAGAAATTCGAACAAATTTTTCAGGATTTTTTGGAGCACATTCTTTAATATTAGTACATAATATCTGTAATATATACATAATGAAACTTTCTTAAATGTGTTCAGTTAAATACACTTAAAATATATGGTGCCATTTTTGGTACAATTTTGTGTATAATAAGTATGCAAGACATAGATCGTTAGTGTATGTTTGACCTACAGAGAATATGTTTATATTAAATATCAAATTAGTTATTCTCTTCAATAAGGATAACGAATATTCCTGGTTATATTCGTATAAGGGAATTGATATTAGGTAACATATTAATTAAGGACACATTATATAGCAGGTAAATATGGGGTGATGTTATCTCAAAGTAATGCATGACTCTTTGACCCCTTGTAAGTGACTAAATTAAGTATTTAGGTAGAGTAATGGACAAGACACGTGTTCTCTGCTATAGCCAAAAAGAGAGTAATTGTTTTATATATTTCTCAAATAGGGCAAATGAAAATTATGTGTCTAAGTTACGTTATGCATGTCAGATATCTCATGCATTAATGTTTGCCAGACTAAAGGCAGTGTCACACAAGCTCTTTTTCCATCAGTTTTAACGGGCAATTGTATTCTGGCATCTTCAGAATGTAAGTGATATCAGAAATCAGCCACCTCGCATAATCTACCTTCAGTCTATTTTCCGATTCCAATGTGATAGGGCCTCAAAACAGTACGAGCACCTTCGCTTAGTAAAACCTCTTAAGAGTCTTGGCGCCTTTCCCGGGTTAAAGGTTTATGCACAAGCCTACGACTTTTTATCCATTCTCGAATACTGGGTATTAATCTAATCATGTACATAATTATTCCCAACAGCGGTATGGTAGCCATGGTAGTTTAACTGAGAGGAAAGAATATTAATGGTTTTAATATTGATGGAATATTTGCATGTACCAATGTATTTCGAAAGAGGGTCTTGGGAACATTTTGTTTAAGCTCGATGGGGGTCTAAGGAGCAAACTATAAACCACCCCTTAATAAGCTTACACCAATATGTATCAGTATCAAACCCAAACGAGATCATGCAATTTCATATTATAATCCACAGGCTTCAGAATTTGGCTCTAATGTTTCAACGATGCAAATGGGTGTATCCTACATATCACCATGGCTGTACTGAATTCGTTCTGATATAATAAGAAATCTCTTCTGGGGTAAATACAAACATGTTTCGAAATAAAAAGTGTTCATTCTGGGGGGAAAACAAAAAAACAAAAAAACCCAAGGCAAGAATGCACAATATAGAGTAAGATAAAACAGTATCTGAGGAAAGAAAATATATCCAGGATAAGGGGAAAAAAAAAATCTGTATACTAAAGGAAAACAAATGTCTGGGGAAAGAAGAAACAATGGATATACATAAAACGTTAGGGTAATTGGAAAAATAGACAGGGTGAAGCAAACCAAGATTGAGATGGACGGATGTAGTCGGGAGCTATATGACTAAAAGTGATGAATATAAACATCGGATGAGGAGGAGCACTTTATTTTCAATAAAGTGCTCCTCCTCATATGGTGTTTATATTTATTCTGTCAATTTTTCAAAGATATTTCAACAGTTAAAGTGGTGTTGGGTGGATGGAGGGGCGAATGACAGAGGAGTAGAGGTGATTCATACGTGACCATCTACTCGAGGTCTAAGGCGTCTGACAAATGCATAAGGTGTTGATTTTCGGTGTGAGCGTCCTGGGTTCGAATCCACAGACTGTCACATGTGTTTGTAATATTTCATTAATCGATTTTAAGAGTAGAGTTGGTTGTTGGATAGAACATAATAATTGATATTGGTTCAGGAGTAATTTATCGAGATGACTTCCCTAGTGGTTAAGGCCCTATTAATTGCTCTTTCCATTCACATGTGCATAGTCTACGTGAGTTGCAGTTGGGAGTGTGTAAATGTTTAGATTGATATGCAGGATTCGAAGTTGCATAATAAATCGTAGACAGTGTCCACCATTCTTTAACTGTCTTCGTGGCGCAATGCATAAGGTGTTGATTTTCGGTGTGAGCGTCCTGAGTTCGAATCCACGGACTGCCACATGTGTTTGTAATATTTCATTAATCGATTTTAGGAGTAGAGTTGGTTGTTGGATAGAACATAATAATTGATATTGGTTCAGGAGTAATTGATCGAGAGGACTTCCCTAGTGGTTAAGGCCCCATTAATTGCTCTTTCCATTCACATATGCATAGCCTACGTGAGTTGCAGTTGGGATGTGTGTAAATGCTTAGATTGATATGCAGGATTCGAAGTTGCATAATAAATCGTAGGCAGTGTCCACCATTCTTTAACTGTCTTTGTGGTGCAATGCATAAGGTGTTGATTTTCGGTGTTAGCGTCCTGGGTTCGAATCCACGGACTGCCACATGTGTTTGTAATATTTCATTAATCGATTTTAAGAGTAGAGTTGGTTGTTGGATAGAACATAATAATCAGTGGCGGCTCGTGATAAAATAATATGGAGGGACTGCATATTTCCTATATCAGAAAAATTGTTATAAACATAAATCATTACTACTGTACTTACTTTATTCTCTTTGTATACTGTTCACAAGATAACAATGGTGTAGGTCTTTCTTTTGTTTTAATTTCCTATCAATATTTTTGCTAAGTGTCAAATGAGAAAAAATAATGTTTTGCAAACATCTAACTATTTGCCATTATGCTCAATCAACCTATCATGTTTGGTGTTGTGGTGAAATTAATAAAATATAGATTATAATAATAATACAGCATAGCCTAGTTAGAAATACCCAAAAGCCACGATCCAAGCTTTGTAATAATAATGTAAAGCTTGCAAAACAAACTAACTAAAACAGGGACGACATAATATAAAGACAAAATAACTTATCAAAATTGCTGTGGAAATAACGCTTTAGTAAAATACTTTTTTGAAATATAAGAACACAAAACCACCACATAATTCTGACATTTTCAGTATTTTTGCTAAATTATTTACTCATAAACTTTAGAAGTTTCTTTATAAGCTAAGAAAATCGCCTACAGCCAGGTAGGCCGAGCTAGAAACATAGAAAATAATCACTGATTATGAAAAAAGGGAAACATTAAGTCTTAAATAGGTTAAGGGAATGCCTGCAAGGTGTTTAATAAACTGAATAAAATCGCGTTCCTAGACTAATGGTAGGCCTAGTCTATATAAATCATAAGCGTCCTTCATGCTCATGTATACTAACCAAAATGTATGATAGTGCATACTAAGAACACTAAAACAAAGCTACGATCGTAGCTAACAGAATGCTATTCTTACACACGCATAAATCATATGTCAACACAAGACTGAGGGGCAGTGAGGGCTGAGGCTGGTGCAGCTCATAGAGTCTTTTGGTGCCGCCACTGCGGCTGGGAAAACTCTTGTACGGTACTAGATGTTATACTTATGAAATCTGCTAAATTGAGGTTAGAATTTAACACAATTTAACATAGCAAGCTGCTGAATAGTATACAGATGCTTAGTATTTTCAAATGTATGTTGTCAAATATTAACCTCCTGTGTCTATCATAATCATCTGCCTGACAGTGCTGTGAACCAGGGAGGCCTGCAGCTCAACAGCTCTCATGGACGAGCCGCCACTGATAATAATTGATATTGGTTCAGGAGTAATTTATCGAGATGACTTCCCTAGTGGTTAAGGCCCCATTAATTGCTCTTTCCATTCACATATGCATAGCCTACGTGAGTTGCAGTTGGGATGTGTGTACATGCTTAGATTGATATGCAGGATTCGAAGTTGCATAATAAATCGTAGGCAGTGTCCCCCATTCTTTAACTGTCTTTGTGGCGCAATTCATAAGGTGTTGATTTTCGGTATGAGCGTCCTGAGTTCGAATCCACGGACTGCCACATGTGTTTGTAATATTTCATTAATCGATTTTAGGAGTAGAGTTGGTTGTTGGATAGAACATAATAAAAGATAGATGTATAGATATATATATATATATATATATAGATAGAACATTGTCCAGAATAAGAATAAAACAAAACAAAACAAGGGATACCAAGCCATTAGGTAGCGGCCGAATTGGACCTAATAGTCGGATAGTCCGAGCCACCACTCTGAACCTTCTTTATCCCCCCTCCTTCCCTCTCCCTCATATAATCCTCCCCCAGAGAACTTCGCTGAATCCTGTCTGAGAACTCTTTCTTATCGGATACAAGAAACGCAAAAAGAAGAACAACAGCCACAAGCATAAGCAGAGTGAGTAGAAAAATCATTTGAGGAGGAGCAATTTAGTGATAAAGTTCCGCAGATAGGTTCTGTGAAAAGTTGTCAATAAAGTGTTCCTACTCAAATGGTATTTCTATTCATTTTGTCAACTTTTGAAGTTCACTTTAGCATAAGCAGGGTGAGCCGGAGGTAAAGAGCGTGTATGCAAAACACGGGGCGGAAATAAAGCCACCCTTCCTTCACTTATGCATACAAATATATAAATAAATGAGAGAGAATGTGTGTGTGTATGTATGTGTGTGTGTGTGTGTGTATAGCTCCAGTGCCTGTGTGCATATATCATTGATCACACAGACATTTAATTTATGTTTCTCTTTAATGGAGAAAGCTATTAACCCTTAAAGAGAGGCGCTCGAAGTCGTGCACCAATTTGCAGCAAGTTAGGAGCATTATTAAGGCTTTTAAAGGGTTAAAATCGAGTGCAAATGGCCGGGAGCGCAGCGGGCCAGACAGCCGACTCCCAGGGCTTACCGCCGCCCATTAACTCATGTTCCCTGTGTTCTCAAGAGGCCGGCAGTGTAGCCAGTAGTTAGCATAGCTGGGAAAATATGCCGAAATATGCTAAACTCCCATGTTACTGGTATCACTGTATGAGAACCACGAGTGCTACGTAGCTCGTTCTGGTCTCATTTTGAAGCTTTTAGCGCCTAGTTTTTTGCTAAATATTTTTTTTTTTTCATGCAGATTCTTGCTTGATCATTCAGGAGGGCCTGAATATGCCCAAAATAGCCCAAAACACCCTGCTAGACAAGGGTTAATTAACCCTGGACAGAAAACGCTATTGCCTATTTGCACGGGCGTGGTGCGCAAAACATGTTTTTTTGAGTCTGTGCAGCCCACATGGCCATTTTCTCAGTTAT
This sequence comes from Paralithodes platypus, assembly GCA_032716605.1. Lineage (NCBI taxonomy): Eukaryota > Metazoa > Arthropoda > Malacostraca > Decapoda > Lithodidae > Paralithodes > Paralithodes platypus. The sequence continues at coordinate 47,173,941 of CM064480.1, read as the reverse complement.
CGGCCTGCAGGCAGTCATGCAGTGTGCTGTGAGCCTCAGTCGGGTAAGGAGGTGCTGCTCGCCCAGCAACATGAGAACATGCCCAAACAGGATATATCTGTTGCAAATCTGCAACATATGTACCTAGTAAGTGACATTTACTTATATCTAAAAGTGTACAATACGTGATATTGTGACTTGAGATATTGATCTGAGAGTGTTAGGCATCTTAGCCAGATAGTGAGTGAACAAGCTCACGCAGGTTAGTGTGTCTGATGTTGCCATACTGTGGGTCTGATGTAGCCATACTTTAGGTCAGGAATTTTTCATGACATGATTTCAGTTACCTCCATATAATATTTTATTGTAGTATCTATGTTCCTCAGATCTTGATTATTGCACTTTGGTATTACAGTAGGAGCATGTAGGAAGCACTGTGTTGATTTTGGTTTGATTTAAAGTATATTTAGGTATCAAAACGATTATTTGAAAATGGGGCAAATTTTTTAGAGGGTCGAAATATTAACCCTTTTTGCAACTTCGCACTTCTCTCAACGTATGAGGACTACAGGGTCGTCCTTCATACACCAATCATCCCCACAATTGCCATTCAAAACCTCAGAGTCCCAGCAACCTCAGGACTAATTTAGTATTTTTTTTTTTTAAGTTATTTTTTTATTAAATTATTTAAAAATATTAATAACCTATCAATATCTATCATTTACTAACACAATATTGAGGGATCCTTATATTATTTTTAGCGATTTTCATTAAGTCTCTAAGTTTTTTGGTTTGGGAGATATTTGAGGTCAAATTCGATGTGCATATTCACAACGACCGTACCATGAAAATTATGGTTTTGAGCGTTACCTGTCCAGGTTAAAGCCAAGCATATACAACAACAATTGATATGTAATGGCTTGAACAGTACTGAAACTGTCCAAAGAAATATCAGGAGAGGAAAAATTAGATCATTGTATTTTGTCAAATGGCAACGATTCAAGGAAATTAGTAGTAGAACAGAAGAATAAATAACATGCCAAACCAGAATCTGGATATATATTGAAAGTGGCATACAAAACTACATTATGCTAATCTAATGGTACTAGCAAAGGCAGTGGTGATATTTACCGGGGAGGAGGTATTATACGTACATTAAAACTGTATATTGTAAGACATTATATATATATATATATATATATATATATATATATATGTCTTACAATATATATATATATATATATATATATATATATATATATATATATATATATATATATATATATATATACTGTATATACAGTATATACTTTATATATATACAGTATATATAAAAAACAAAAATTATATATTTTATTTTAAATTTGGACTTAGCGCCAAAATCCGGGCCTTTGCCTTTTGACAGCCCTCAAACGAAGACTTTCCTAAAACCTTACATGACCAAATAAATGATTGTACAGGACTCTAAATATATGATATTTACAAAATCAGCTTTTAAAGCACAGACAACTGTTTTCTAAGCTAAATTTAATATAAAGCTAAGCTAAGTTAAGTTAACATTAACGTGGAGGAGGGCTGGAGGGGGACTCTTTGATGCCCTGGAGAAAGTAATCAGGTATGTCAGCCCAGGAATGTGTTGCTAGGTGGAGTACGTTGTTACTTGTTGGGGTGTGTGTTGCAGCTCTCATGCCTTTAGTGACAACTCCCTCCAACAGCCAGTGTCGACGAGGGTGTGCTGTGTCTGTCTGGCAATGTTTGCAATCTCTTGGGTCTGGTGTCCTGAGATGCCAACAGCAATTACATCCAACTCTCAGTCTGTGGAAGTTAATCCTTATTGGTGTGGTTCTTGTTAGCAGTACGGGCACGCAGTTTGTGACTTTTTTTGGTACCAGTTGCAAGAGAAGGACCCCGCACTGACTAGTCCCCTTCTCGTACTTCTTCTCATTATTTTTCTGGTAGATATCATGATGTGAGAGAGTGACAGGTTACTTGAGCTATGCATGTTGTGGGGTGGTGATCGAGTGTGTGCATGGCGAGGTGGTGAGTGTGAATATGGTGGTGGTGGTGAGTATTAGCATGGTGGTGGTGGTGGGTGTTAGTATGGTGGTGGTGGTGGGTGTGAGTATGGTGGTGGTGGTGAGTGTGAGTATGGTGGTGGTGAGTGTGAGTATGGTGGTGGTGGTGGGTGTGAGTATGGTGGTGGTGGTGGTGAGTGTGAATATGGTGGTAGTGGTGAGTATGAGCATGATGGTGGTGGTGGGTGTTAGTATGGTGATGGTGGTGGGTGTGAGTATGGTGGTGGTGGTGAGTGTGAGTATGGTGGTGGTGAGTGTGAGTATGGTGGTGGTGGTGGTGGTAAGTATGGTAGTGGTAGTGGTGGTGGGTGTGAGTATGGTGGTGGTGGTGGTACAAAGGAGTACAAAGGAAATCAAGCAACAACAGATATAGTGACCCTTCTAGGTTGCTTGTCCTCCAAAACACTGAGGATCAAGTGTCCAAACAGTGGTTTAGAGTGGGTAAGGGAACATTGGAAAGGGAATTACTGCCCTGGAACTAATGTCCGTGGCAGGATTAGGAAGTTAGTAGGGGACAGATGGGTTAGTAACTGAGGGGGGGATAAAATAAAGTTATTCATTTACAAACGCAGTCAGTCGCGGGTTTGATGCGAGATATTTGTCTAGGCGGAGTTTAAATGAATCAACGGTGATGCAGTCTATAACGTTTCGGGGAAGCCCATTCCACAAGTTGACAACTCGATTGAAGAAGAAATTCTTAGATTCGTGTGAGTTAAAAGATTTACCAATAATTTTGCAACCGTTTCCCCGCGTGTAATTAGATTGGTCGATAGTGAAGTACTTACTACAGTTCATATTGTCGATGCCTTTGATGATTTTGAACACTTGAATTAAGTCACCTCTTAATCTGCGCTGGGTTAAAGGAAATAGATTTAATTCTCTAAGACGCTCTTCGTATGGTTTGTTCTTTAGACTAGGTATCATTTTGGTAACTCTACGTTGAACTCGTTCTAGCTTGTTTATCTTTTTGGTAATAAGGGCACAAGGATTGAACGCATTATTCCAGAAGAGGGCGGACTAAGGAATTGTAAAGGGTTAGGATAACTTCTTTGGATTTATGCTCAAATGACCTGCCTATAAAGCCAATTATTTTGTTTGCCTTCTTAACAACTTCTGAACATTGTTGACTCGGTTTTAGGTTACTCGATATTGTTACTCCCAGATCGGTTTCTCTGTTTACATTCTTAAGCTGAGTGCCATTCATCGAATAGTTTGCTTTCTCATTTAGGTATCCGATATGTAGTACTTTACATTTATCCGCATTGAAACTCATTTGCCAAATTTGGGCCCAACATGACAATTTATCTAGATTGTGTTGCATATCGTCAACTTGTTCTTTTGAGAGTACGCTATTTGCAATTTTTGTATCGTCAGCAAATTTTGAGATTGTACAGGTGAGACCCTCATCTATGTCGTTGATGTAAATTAGAAAGATAATTGGTCCTAGTATGATCCCTGGGGTACCCCGCTACTTACATTGGTCCATTTTGATGCCTTACCGTTTATGACTACTCTTTGCTTTCTGTCGCTGAGCCTATTTTCTATCCATTTCAACACACCGTCTTGTATTCCATGCGCTTTTAGTTTTTAGCAGTAAACGTTTGTGGGGAACTTTGTCAAAGGCCTTTTGAAAATCAAGGTATATAATATCTACAGCTTTACTCTCATCGTAGAGGTTGAGGATATCGTGGAAGAAGTCTAAGAGGTTTGTTAAACAGGAACGTTTTTTACGAAAGCCGTGTTGAGTATCTTTAAGTATGTTATTTTCCTCTAAGTGATTTACGAGTCTGTCTCGTATGACCGTTTCTAGCATTTTACATACAACTGAGGTTAAGCTAATTGGACGATAGTACTGGGTAGGGATTTGCTGCCTTTTTTGAATATCGGTGTTACGTTGGCTAGCTTCCACTGATCGGGCATAGTTCCAGACTGCAAGGATTTATTGAATAGTAATGTCAGTGGTTTAGAGAGCTCATCCTTAGCTTCCTTTAGAACTCTAGGCGAGATTGTATCAGGTCCAGGCGTTTTATTTACCTTGAGTTTATCTAAACAATTCAATACTTCTCTCTCTGTAACGGTGATATTGCTTAGAACATCTGAATTATCAATCTGAATCGGCGATGGTGTAGGGATATCACTGAGGTCTTCTGTTGTAAAACTGATGCAAAGAAGGTATTGAGGGCATTACTCATTTGTTCTTCGTCTTTGGTGTATTCTCCATTTTCATCGACTAACGGTCCAACAGTTGAAGTAACTACTTTTTTCTTTCTGATATAACTATAGAATTCTTTCGGGTTTGTTTTACTTTGATTCGCAATATGTAACTCTAAGGTCTTTTTACTTTGCTTAATTAACTTTTTGGCTTTGCGTCGTAGCTCTACAAATTTCACCCGTTCTTCGTCATTTTGTGAGGATTTTAATCTATCATTAGCAAATTTTTTAGCAAGCAGGCAGTTTGAAATATCTTTATTCCACCATTTGGGCTTATTATTATGCCCTGGACGCCGAGTTTTCGATGGTATGCAGTCTTGCACTGCTTTTAGGTAAGTGGCTTCGAATAACTTCCAAGATGTATTTATGTCGTTATTGTGAATTAAAAAGCTCCAGTCAGTTTCTTTAAACATAGCTCTAAGTTTATGGAAGTTTGCTTTCTTGAAATTAGGGACTTTTTCGATGCTACTATTTGGTTCGTTACTAGTAAACTTTAAAGTGAAAGTTATCGTACGATGGTCGCTGTTACTGAATTCATCACCAACATTCAAATTCTCTATTAATTCTTCTTTTGTTGCAAGTACAATGTCAAGAACGTTATTACCACGGGTCGGCGTTCCAACAAATTGATAAAGCGAACTCTCTTGCAAGTTCGTGATGAGTGTGAGCATGGTGGTGGTGGTGATGGTGGTAAGTATGGTGGTGGTGAGTGTGAGTATGATGGTGGTGGTGGTAGTGGGTGTGAGTATGGTGGTGGTGGAGGGTGTTAGTATGGTGGTGGTTGTGGTGAGTATAGTGGTGGTAATTATGTTGGTGATGGTGAATGTGAGTGTGGTGGTGGTGGTGGGTGTGAGTATGGTGGTGGTGGTGGTGGGTGTGAATATGGTGGTGGTGGTGAGTGTGAGTATGGTGGTGATGGCGAGTGTGAGTATGGTGGTGGTGGTGAGTAGTATGAGTATGGTGGTGGTTGTGAGTGTGAGTATGGTGGTGGTTGTGAGTGTGAGTATGGTGGTGGTGGTGAGTAGTATGAGTATGGTGGTGGTTGTGAGTGTGAGTATGGTGGTGGTGGTGGTGGTGAGTGTGAGTATGGTGGTGGTGGTGGTGAGTGTGAGTATGGTGGTGGTGGTGAGTATGGTGGTGGTGGTGGTGGGTATGGACGTGGTGGTGGTGAGTATGGTGGTGGTGGTGAGTGTGAGTATGGTGGTGGTGGTGGGTGTGAGTATGGTGGTGGTGGTGAGTGTGAGTATGGTGGTGGTGGTGAGTGTGAGTATGGTGGTGGTGGTGGTGAGTGTGAGTATGGTGGTCGTGGTGAGTGTGAGTATGGTGGTCGTGGTGGGTGTGAGTATGGTGGTCGTGGTGGGTGTGAGTATGGTGGTGGTGGTGAGTGTGAGTATGGTTGGGTGGTAAATCATGAGGGGGGTGACAGTGGTGGGGTGGCGAATGTGGGGTGTTTGATTTTGGTTGGTGTGCTTGTAGGTTCAGTAGCATACCGAGTCTAGGGGTGGTGGTGAGTGTGGGACAAACACGGTCATTACAGGGATATATGTGACTGTGGCAGCTTCCTTCCTCACTACACTCCTCCTCCTCTCTCCCTACTCCTTCTTCCTCTGTTCCTTCTCCTTCCTCACCACCATTCTTTTTCCCTACTCATTCCTTACCCTCCTCCTAATCCCTCACCAATCTCCTATCTCTCTACTCCTTCCTCACCACCCTCCTCTTTCCTTACTCCTCCCTCACCACTCTTCTCGCTTCCTACTCCTCCCACACCACCCTCCTCTCCCCCTACTCCTTCCTAACCACCCTCCTCTCTTCCTACTCCTACCTCACTATCCTCCTCTCTTCCTACTCCTCCTTCACCACTCTCCTCTCTCCCTCCTCCTCCCTCACCACCCTCCTCTCTTTTTATTTTTAAATACCATGTAAGAAGAATAACCACTATAGGTGGAAATAAACTTTATTATTATTATATTATTATTATATAACTCCTCCCTTACCACCCTCCTCTATTCTTACTCGTCCCTCTCCACCCTCCTCTTTCCCTACTCCTCCCTCACCACCCTACTCTCTTCTTACTCCTCCCTCACCGCCCCCCTCTCTCCTACTCCTTCCTCACCACCTTTCTCTTTCCCTATTCCTCCCTCAACCTCTTCATCCCCCCTCCTCCTACTCCTCCTTTTCCCCCTCCTCTTCACTCCGTACGCTTCCCTCACCCTCCTCTCTCCCTACTCTTCATCCCCCTTCTCCTCTCTCCCTACTCCTCACCTCCTCTTTCCCTAATCCTTCTCACCCTCCTCTCTCGCCACTCCTTATTCATTCGCCTTGGCTCTTCCTACTCCTTCTAACCCTCCTCTCTCCCTACTCCTTCTCATCTTCCTTTCCTTACCGATCTGGGAGTAACAATATCGAGTAACCTAAAACCGAGTCAACAATGTTCAGAAGTTGTTAAGAAGGCAAACAAAATAATTGGCTTTATAGGCAGGTCATTTGAGCATAAATCCAAAGAAGTAATCCTAACCTTTTACAATTCCTTAGTCCGCCCTCTTCTGGAATACTGCGTTCAATCCTGGTGCCCTTATTACCAAAAAGATATAAACAAGCTAGAACGAGTTCAACGTAGAGTTACCAAAATGATACCTAGCCTAAAGAACAAACCATACGAAGAGCGTCTTAGAGAATTAAATCTATTTCCTTTAACCCAGCGCAGATTAAGAGGTGACTTAATTCAAGTATTCAAAATCATAAAAGGCATCGACAATATGAACTGTAGTAAGTACTTCACTATCGACCAATCTAATTACACGCGGGGAAACGGTTGCAAAATTATTGGTAAATCTTTTAACTCACACGAATCTAAGATGTTCTTCTTCAATCGAGTTGTCAACTTGTGGAATGGGCTTCCCCGAGACGTTATAGACTGCAGCACCGTTGATTCATTTAAACTCCGCTTAGACAAATATCTTGCATCAAACCCGCGACTGACTGCGTTTGTAAATGAATAACTATATTTTATCCCCCCCTCAGTTACTAACCCATCTGTCCCCTACTAACTTCCTAATCCTGCCACGGACATTAGTTCTAGGGCAGTAGTTCCCTTTCCAATGTTCCCTTACCCACTCTAAACCACTGTTTGGACACTTGATCCTCAGTGTTTTGGAGGACAAGCAGCCTAGAAGGGTCACTAGAACTGTTGTTGCTTGATTTCCTTTGTACTCCTTTGTACTCTACTCCTGCTCTACCTCCTCCGTCTCTCCCTACTCCATCTCCCTCCCTTCCTCTCCCTACTCTGCTCACCCTTCCCTGTCTTACCCTCCTCCTCTCTCTCTCTCGTCTTCTCTTTCTTTCTCTCTCCTTACTCCTTCCTCTCCTTAACCCCTACTGCTACACCTCCTCCTCTTATCTCGCTACTCACCCTCTCCTCCCTTACTCCTCCTCCTAGCTCGCTACTCACCCTCTCCTCCCTTACTCCTCCTCCTCCTCTTATCTCGCTACTCACCCTCTCCTCCCTTACTCCTCCTCCTAGCTCGCTACTCACCCTCTCCTCCCTTACTCCTCCTCCTCCTCTTATCTCGCTACTCACCCTCTCCTCCCTTACTCCTCCTCCTCCTCCTAGCTCGCTACTCACCCTCTCCTCCCTTACTCCTCCTCTCCTCCTGCCGCTCGATCTTGTATAGTGCTGCACCTTTTATCCAGCTGTACCTGCAAGTCCTTTCCAATCCTGCACCTTTACTCTTTTCTGCTGCACCATATATTCAGCGGCACCTGCAAGTCCTTTCCAATCCTGCACCTTTACTCTTTCCTGTTGCACCATTTATTCAGCAGCACCTGCAAGTCCTTCCCACCCTGCACCTTTATTATTTTCTGCTGCACCATTTATTCAGCGGCGCCTGCAAGTACTTCCCATGTTGCACCTTTACTCTTCTCTGTTTCACTATTTATTCAGCGGCACCTGCAAGTCCTTCCCATCTTGCACCTTTAATCTTCTCTGTTGCACCATTTATTCAGCGGCGCCTGCAAGTCCTTCCCATCTTGCACCTTTACTCTTCTCTGTTGCACCATTTATTCAGCGGCACCTGCAAGTCCTTCCCCATCCTGCACCTTTACTCTTCTCTGCTGCACCTTTAATCAGCTGCACCAGTAAGACCTTTCCCATCCTGCCCCTATACCGTCTTCTGTTGCACCTATTTTAGCCATCCTGGCTCACCTATACGATGTCTCTCTTGCTGTGCCATTATCCTGTTTAAGGGGAGATGGGTAATTTGTCTGGTCTCCCTTTTTCCTCATGTGTAGCCCCATTAGTTTTCAGATTGTATGACGTTCGACTCTTTAGTTTGGCGATTTTAGGACCTTTCGCCCCATTTATTTGTCAATATTAAGACTTGTTATTTAGGTGTAGATTCATTCATGGCGAGTGATAGCGAGCCTGGTAATTTGAGAGGAACAGGCCTTCGGGCGGGATATCTGTCTATCGAAAAATGTACACATATATCTTGAAGGAGGTTCTTGGGAGGGGGTGGGGTCAAGGTCAAGCGAGGAAACTAAACTTAAATTAATTAATATAACAAATAACAGACCCCCAAAATTAAACACTGTCCCTTTAATCTATATTACTGAACGCAGGCAATTTTAGCGAAAAATATCGGGTTTGGAATATGAGAAGTTTTCAGATAGCAAGATAATATTTAGTTTGTCATACATTTACATAGCAAAATTTCAAGAAGCATATTTACAGGTCTGTTACGAGATAAATATATATATATATATATATATATATATATATATATATATATATATATATATATATATGTGTATTTATTAAGAAGTGTCTACTGCACAGCATACAGTACACAGTATATACATATTTTTGTCTTGGATTCTTTGCACGGCGCACTACGCCTCAAAACTTCACAAAAATTCGCTAAATATCCCCAGCACCGTTTCTGCTGCTACACCCTTTACCTCACTTAAAGGGGTAGTGCTTGGTTGTTGGACTATATACAGTATTTATTTATTTTTCTATTTTTTAGTTTCCTCGATAGACCTCCATCAAGCTTAGAAAACCACCTCTTATCCTTTCAAGATAAGTTTGTACATTTTTCGGTAGAAAAATGTCCCGGCCGTAGACAGGTTCCTTCAAAAATTAGAGGCTAGCTATCGCTCGCCAGGAAAAAATCGACACCTAAAGGGCACGAAAGGTCTTAATATTGACAACAAAAATGAGGCGGAAGGTCTCAAAATCGCCAAACTAACGAAACGAACGTCTTAACTAAACCTCAAAAACCTCAAAACTAAAATGCTAAAAGCGGCTCGCTTGGTGTAGTGACTAGCGTCTCGGACTTCCACCCAGAAGGCCCGGGTTCGCGCCCACGCTCGGCGCATTAAATATTTTCACAAGCACTGAGCCGTTACCATCCCTCATGAGCAAAAGGATGGGATAGTAGTACAGGACCCCAATGGAAATACGCCTAATCGGCCTTATTGAGCTATCCTTAGCTAGCTTAGCATGCGCTAGCTTTAAGAACTATTATTATTATTATTATTATTATTATCCCCTTAACTATATTATCTTTGTGGTGGACCTTCAGTACTGTTACACATGGATACAAACACACACTCTCTCTCTCTCTCTCTCTACAACCGTATTTTAGCTGGCAATGCTGCTTATTATCAATGTCTAAAATTCCAACTCCATTGTATTTCAAAACACGCAAGTGGTCAGTTACCAGCTGCGAAAATAATCCATATGAACAAAGTCCATGGGTCATGTAAAACTTCATATAACTAAGGGTAGTTTGAGAACGTTTTTCTCTTTCTCTATATATATTTATGTATATATATATTCAAAATCTATAACGTAAATTTATAGTCTACATGGATGTTCGTTGGGAAATACTTGTTCTCTCTGCTCCAATTTGCTAGAGGGATTAGTGAATGGCCTTGACTCTACAGTATATGGTCAGTTTATATATGTAATTATATATGTAAATGTATGTAAATCTCTCTCTCTCTCTCTCTCAGAGCGTAGATAGTATCTGCACACTCTGTAATGAGTGTAGTGCACTAAACAGTCTCTCTCCTTCCACTTCGATTATCTCTCCTGAATAGACCACAAGGTCTCCGACATGCTAACTAATCTTTGTAACTCTCTCTCTCTCTCTCTCTCTCGAGATCGATTCTCGAGAGGATCACATGTTTCCATAAATTTCATTTGGGGGTGATTGATTTTATAAATTAAAAATAATTAAGGTTATTTGTAGAAACATAGGGAATGACGATATAAGAGTCAACTTTTAAAATGTTGTTTACTGAACTGTCTATATTCTGAACTGTCTACATAATGAACTGTCTACATATTGAACTGTCTACATATTGAACTGTCTACATAATGAACTGTCTACATATTGAACTGTCTACATATTGAACTGTCTACATATTGAACTGTCTACATATTGAACTGTCTACATACTGAACTGTCTACATATTGAACTGTCTACATACTGAACTGTCTACTGAACTGTCTACATACTGAACTGTCTACATATTGAACTATCTACTGAACTGTCAACTGAACTGTATACATGCAACTGTTCTCTCTGTGTGTGACTGGATGTAACCATGGAACACTCACTCACCGCACACTTTTATTTTGATAGTTAATTTTCACCGCTCGGGTGCGCATAAGCTACAGTTTAATGCTACAGAATATACTGTATATATATATATATATATATATATATATATATAGAGAGAGAGAGAGAGAGAGAGATTTGATTTGATTTTGCCCCGAGGGGCGAGTTTATTGAGCAGCGCCCCCCATCCTGTGAGGGGACAACCACTAGTAAGGCGATACATACTGCTCAAAGAGCCATTATTCCACTGAAACAACAGCATCGTCGTCTGGTTACATTCATATTTGTTTTTATAAGTCAGGTTGGCATTATTCAGATGTGTTATTATAGTTTCCTCATTTAATTGTCACATGGTCTGTATAAAAAAAAAAAAAAAAAAAAAAAAAAAAAAAAAAAAAAAAAAAAAAAAAAAAAAAAGCAAGCAAGCAAGCTTATAGTGACTGAATTATGAATTGACAGGTTGTAAATAATAGCACTACAGAACTAGTGCAATCGTATGAGGAGACTATTCATATTTTCATTACATCAATGGTTATTGAGATCATAGTTAGCTGAATACACTTATTACAAAAATAGGCAATGGTATAAATCAACATAATACATAATTTAATACAGGCGGACATAATCATGATCCGGTTCGTTGTGCACTGGGAGCTAAGGTGTCTTGAGATCGCCTCGTACCCATACACAACGAACGTATTATAGTCTGCATGGTTGGTGTCTAATTGAATATACTTAGTGGGTATTTCAAGAATGTCAGGGGGTAAGGAAATGTGATTTGTATATTAGAAGACTGATTAACGAGACGTGTAACATGTGGTGGGAGGTGGTAGAGAGGGATCTCGTTGGGGGTGGAATTTTCGTTCCTGTGGTATTTCAATAATAATAATAAAATAATAATAATAATAATAATAATAAGGGGACAACCACTGGTAAGGCAATACATACTGCTCAAAGAGCCATTATTCTACTGTAACAACAGTATCGTCGTCTGGTGTTATTATAGTTTCCTCATTTGATTGCCACATGTGCTGTATATACGTGCTCATGAAAAAAAAAAAAAAAAAAAAAAAAAATGTGACTGAATTATTAATTGACAGGTAAATAATAGCACTACAAAACTAGTGCAATCATATGAGGAGACCATTCATGTTTCTTACATCAATGGTTATTGAGATCATAGTTAGCTGAATACAATTACATACAGATGTGACTAATATTTCGAACTACATAAATTATGCAAAATACGACATATATTACAATCATATGAGGAACACTTCACATTCTTCATCAACGGTTATTGAGGTCATAGTTAGCTGAATACAAGAGTCACATACATAATGTGACTAATATTACCAACTACCGAAGTTATAATGGAATTATAGTAATACAAATATTTTACAAACATGAGTTACATGGTTCAAATTCTTATTACAATAATGGTTATTGAGGGGATAGTTAGCGCAATATGACCAGTGGAGAAGTTTACATGCCGATAGTAATATAATATTTAGTAGGGTGTGTGGTTATGGGAGAGAGGGAGGGGGGTTTTGATTGATTTGATTTGATTGTTTTATTGAGAAATGTACAAATGTTACACAAGTATCATAGTTACATTATCTCAAAAGGGCGAAGGTGCATACGCAATCTTCACCCTATTTCTAGCTTAAACTATGTCATTACATAATTATATAGTTAGATGAGTAATACATTGATATTGAAGATAATTTTTAACGCTACCTAAGTTTAGTATATACAGTATTATAATAAAGACATATCTAAAATACATGAGTCCCCGTTATAGACCTTGATCAGATTGTTTTTTGTTTTAAACACGCATGCTGTCCCACAAGACCCCCAACTGAGCCCCGACCGTGTTAATCCCTCCTTAAACATCCTAGAGGGACCCTACCCGTCGTGACCCAGACCCCAGCCAATGCCTTCTCTATACATAATTATGTATAGAGAAGGCATTGCCCCAGCACCCAAAACACACAGCCATACAGATTCAGATTCAGATTCAAATTATTTTATTTCCATAACACAATTCGGAGGGAAGATGCAAGTGGTCCTCCGGGAGGGACAGTGCCGCATATCCGGAGGTACTTGTACATCAAGCCATTAGCCGAGAATATTGAGGACAATACAGCAGTATGGTTAGGGGTTTTGTAGGAGGTAGAGGAATGGGTGGGAGAGGAGGAGGAGTAGGGGGGGGGGGGGGGGGGGGGGGGAGGAGGTAAAGTGCTCCAGGGAGGAGGAAAGTGTGAGAGGGAGGGTGTGTGTGTGTATGTGTTGGGGAGGGTGGGACATACTACATATAAGTTGTTTAAGGCCAGCCATAGTACTGAAGATAAATATGGTAGTAAAAAAAAAAAAAAAAAAAAAAAAAAATCTTAAAAGGGAAAGTTTGAATTTCAACGCAAGTCTACAGATATCAGCAGTATCGCTTCATCGTACCTGACACAACATATCAATAAGTAAGGAAGGAAACTGTATACGTGCAAAGATCAAGATTCAATTAAGTTTAGTAGCAAAACAATATTCAGAAGGAAGATACTAGTAGTCCTCCGGGATGGATATGCCGCATATCCGAAGGTACGTAATTGTAGATCAAACCATTAGCAAAGAATATTGAGGACAATTATGTTGCTTACATATGCAAGGGTCATGTATATTGGCTTAGAAAAGGATATAAATTGGCACTTAACAGATTATTTAAATAAAAGCTGTGTTAGAGGCTCAGAGGGATATGTATAATTATACTGTACATTGTCAATCTATTAAATGAGAATAGCAGTGATAAGTAAAGAAATACTGACTGGTATTATAAGTGTGACATGATCAATGAAACTATGAAATCGTGTAGAGGGCGTTACAAAGGGTTTAAGTGTGACCTTGTAAGAAAGAAGAGATGTGTGGAGGGCAAGGGGTGCATACTTATAAGGTTCATGTTTCATGTTTACAGTACATATTATTGTGGGGGGGCAAAGTTCTTGTGTGTTTTTAGTATGTTATTGATTACGTTATTCTTTAGCATGTATATTGCTTGATCCTCAATTGTGGTTAACTGATTATTCCTGTATTCCCTAATCATTGGGCATTCCAAGATATAGTGCTCGAGAGCGTGTTTGTTGGGAGCTCTGCAAACCCTACATTGCCTGTGCTCTTCTTCTACCAGCCAATTCAGCTGCCATGGATAACAATAGCCAAGCCTTATTCTTGCATGTACTGAGTCTACCCACCTACTCGTTGTTCGTTTACCATAGGTGTATTTGGTCGTAAATGCTACTTTATTGTAGTAGTTTATAGATCGGCTGGTATTATGATGTCTAGCTCTGTCTTCATCCACTCTTTCTTCTTGTGTCTTTTTAATTATAGTTCTCATTTGTTTCAATGACAGTTCAAGAATATGATCAGGTTCTTCTTTCTCTGAGGCTTCCTTGGCAAGCTTATCTGCCCTTTCATTACCGGGGATGCCTACATGTGAAGGAATCCAGGCAAATTTGACCCCTAGCCCCTTCTCCCCTACACATTTTATCCCCCGTCTGATATCTTGTACAAGGAAAGGATAGGTGGGTTGGGGGCTAGAGATAGCTTCCAAGGCCGCCCTGCTGTCAGATAGGATAAGAATATTCTTTCCCCTTCGAAAGACACTCCCAATTCCCATCGCTATTGCCACCAGCTCAGTTTGAGTGGAGGAGGTCCAGTCCTGTAGCCTGGATAGTTCATCGTCTTCCTGAGCAAAGTTGCCACCACTCATAATAGTGATGGCAGCTCCTGCCCTCCCAGTTACGGTGTTAAGTGAGCCGTCACAATATACCTGATCAGTGTTCTCATCTGCCATATCTTCTATTAGTGACATAAAGTTTGTCTTCAGAGCGTAGGACGGGACCTCAGACTTTTTTGTGTCGAGTTGAGTCACTATAATCTCAATAGTGGCCTCTTCCCAGGGCGGAAGGGGGACACTCAATTGCCGGTCATCTGGATGGTAGTCTGTAAGCTGGCTGGGCGGGGTGGGGTCAGTCAGTTGCCAGTCACCGATATAGTAGTCTGTAAGCTGGTAGTCAAGAATGTCAGCAGCAGTTACATGTGGCCAGTCCCTGCCTTTTAAGTCATCTATTCTAAGTAGCTCCATTAGTGCAGTCTTAGGTCGTGTTTCTCTGTCGTCTCTCAGTGTTCGTATGCCTACTATCATATTTGTTTATTTTATTCTATCAGTGAGAGAGAGAGAAGCACTGTGAGGATACAATAGGTTCATGCAGACATTTGCTTTACAACCAAGCACAGTCTATTCTCAGAGTTATTTATTGCCTTTAACGAATGCCAGTGATCTCCTCAGTCTGGGCCAGGGACTGGTGTTTAAGGGGGGCAGTGCTTGTTTGTTGGGCTATATATTTAATTATATATGTACTTTGTTAGTTTACTCGCTAGACCTCCATCAAGCTTAGAAAAACGCCCCCTATACCCCCTGTCAAGCAAATTTGTACATTTTTTGGTAGAACAATTTCACCGCCGAAGGCCGGTTTCTCCAAAGATTACAGACTCGCTCTCGCTCGCCTGGAAAAAATCGACACCTTAAATGGTGCGAAAGGTCTTAATATTGACAACGAAATGAGGTTAAAGGTCTCAAAATCGCTAAACAAATGGAACGAACGTCTTAAGATCTCAAAACTAATGGGGCTAAACATGTGGGAGAAAGGGGTCCAGAAAAATTAGCAATTCCCCTTAAGACGGACCCCAGAGAAACGTCCTGCATGGGGAAAGGGGTGATACTGCATACTGTACAGTTGATGGCCTCTTAGTCCATGAGCCAGGCCAGATATCGGTACCACCTGGGGTGACTAAACACGAATGGTACTAAAATGTTTATAGAGTGACTGTAAGTACATTAAGATATGATAGCCTTCTCGCACTGGTAGCTTAGTCTAATTTTTTTGATGCAATAGGGGCGCTACCCAAAAATAAAGATTTTTAGCGTGACGCTCGGCGTTTTCCTCATTTTCTTTAAAATCCATCACACAATCATCGCGAAACTTTGAACACCTATGTAGAATTATATTCTCTACCAGAGTTGTTCCTAGGTATTTTTCAAATTTCCTCATATTTCGGAATATACTCTATATTTTGGGTATTTTCCTCTAAATCTAGAATAAATCCTTAAATATGGGGAACATTGAAAAATATATTCTAACAGCTCTTGTAGCTTATTTGATTCTCTACAAGAATTATTCCGATGTGTATTTCAAGTTTCTCCATATTTAGGGGTTTATTTCATATTTGGGGATTTTTTGTTATATTTTGGGGATAATTTATTATTGGAAGGAGCAAACATATGTAGAGTGGTTTCCATGTAATGTGTTTGTTTGTTCATGGTTTAATGGTGATATTTTTTTGCAGGTGTGTGTCGACTGTTTGACGGCAGGATGGAACCATCTGCGAGGAAGAGAGCACGGATCGACTGTATCATCCACTGCTCTGATGATGACAGCGATGCTCTGGTGTCACCACAGGATTTGGACTCCTGGAACACATTGCTCAGGGCTGCAGAAATCAGGCAGCATGATCCAGTCCTGGAAGCAGCCAAGGGCCTTGAAGAAGGAGGAATACCACACATACATTATCACCGTAAATGTCGTAGTCTCTTTACAATGAAGAAGTCACTGGATTCTATCCTTGCCAAGGGTGTCAAGATAGAATCAGCAAGCGTCGACCCCAGGAGGAGGGCATCAAGGGATGCCCCTAGTACTAGCAGGGTGTATGCCAAAGTATGTATCTTCTGCGAGAAGTCAAGCAAGTACATAAAAACAACAAAGACAAGGGAGCCACTCATACAGTGTGTTGAGCTACGAGCAGATGAGAAGATTCGC
The DNA here is from genome assembly GCA_032716605.1 of Paralithodes platypus. Taxonomy (NCBI): domain Eukaryota; kingdom Metazoa; phylum Arthropoda; class Malacostraca; order Decapoda; family Lithodidae; genus Paralithodes; species Paralithodes platypus. The sequence goes on along the minus strand of CM064480.1, from coordinate 47,157,183 downwards.
AGAGCAGCAATAAGGAAACTCAACCAGAGAATCCTTGGTTTAGTTAGCAGAGACCTTGTTGCTGCAGAGGGTCACTACCACAAGTCGTGCTACAAACTCTTCACAAAAGATGATTTCCAGCGGCCGCCAGGTCGGGTGCAGGTGAAAATCAGGAAGAAAGCGAGGAAGCACGCTACGAAGAGGTTGAGACAGAAGCCCTCGAGGAACTCTGCTTGTATATAAGGACCAAATTATTCCCCAACCCAGAGGTACTGCCTATGACAAACCTCACATCTAGGCTTGAGAGATCCATGATGTCCCGTGGTATTATCCAACTGAAACCAGCGACAAAGAAACATGTTCGCCGAAAGATTGAAACCGAGTTTGGAGAATCACTACGCTTTGTCCCAGATGAGAAAGGAAAGCTTCTAATCTATCCACGCAGCCTCTCAATGGACGACCTTGCCCGGCAAGCACACAAAATGGCAAAAGACCTGCAAGAAGCAAGAGCAGCTAACTCTGAAGATGTCTTAACCAAAGCAGGAATGCAGCTGAGGAATGAGATCAATAAACAAGATGTGAGTCAGCCATGGCCTCCCGATACAGATCAGAATGTCATTCCTGCAGCAGTCACTCAATTCCTGCACACCCTGCTGACAGGAGAGTGTGAGTGTGAAACTCCCTCTGAAAGAGCTCAACGTCTTGCCACTTCCTTTGGCAGTGACTTGGTCTTTGCTGTTACCAGTGGCAAGACAAAACCACCCAAGCACGTACTGTAGTCTTTGACAGGAAACACAGAACTGATCCGAACTCTGAATCGTCTTGGTCACTGTGTGTCTTACTCAATGTTTGAGGAGATCGATACAGCCCTTTGTATCCAGAAGCTGGAATGCTCAAAGGATGACATTCCACTGCCAGCAAACATCTACCCTGGTGTGTTCACAACCCTGGCCTGGGATAACATTGACCGACTTGAAGAGACCCTAAGTGGAGCAGGTACTTCTCATAGAGTCAATGGCATTGCTGTCCAGTCCAAGGTTGCAGGCTCTGTGCCAGAGAAAGTCCTGCCAGAGATTACCAAGTCCAAGATAAGAAGCATCACTCAGACATCATCAATGCTGCCAATATACAATGTTGGGCGGCGGGCAGGGCCACCTAGGATTGAGACTGCGTATGTCGACACTACCAAGGAAGTCCAGGATTCAAAGACAAAGAACCATATCTGGCTTCTTACTCGAATGTCAGACCATGAGGACCAGTCCATCAGCAGTTGGACTGGGTTCAACATCAAAATGCGCAGAGACATTGCAGTGGTTCAGGACACTGTAAGCTACCTGCCCACTATCAATGCTCCCGCAACAGAAATGTCCACCGTTAATGAAATCTTGGAAACAAACGCATGCTATCATGCAGTCCTTACAGCTTAACAAGATTGTGTGCGTGTTTGATCAAGCACTCTATGCCAAAGCTGCCGAAGTTATCTGGAAACAAGAGAAGTTCAAGAACATATCATCAGGATGGGCGTCTTCCACACAATCTGTAATCTCATCTCCACCATAGGAAAGAGGTTTCAAGATGCAGGTCTTAGAGATCTGTGTGTGGAATCAGGTATCATCGCAGAAGGATCAGTGTCAGGAGTGATGAACGGCAAGAGGTACAACAGAGCAGTGAGACTACACAAGCTCGTGTATGAAGCACTGATGAGGCTTGCATGGAAAGGCTTCCTTTCATGGCTAGAAGAAAACCATTCAAGGGACATACACCATCTAGATGAAACACTGAAGGACATCAACAGCTTTCACAGCAATGTGTCTCAGGGACTCTTTCAAGAGCTGATGGAGAGTGAATCATGCACACATATCATGAAGCTTTTCCAAGTTTATCTTGAGACCCTCAGAGATGAACACAACCTCTCAGCATTCTGGATGTCATACCTGGACATGGTTGAGATCATGCTGGACTTAATTCGAGCCTCCAGAGAAGGCAACTGGATGCTCCACCTAGGAGCAATCCGACAGATGATACCGTGGTGTTTTGCCTATGACAAAGTGAACTATGCCCGGTTCCTAACCTACTACTATGCCTTGATGTCTCGACTGCCCATTGAACACCCAGAGGTCCATGAACACTTCATGCAAGGTGGCTTTTCGGTCCAGATCGGTAGCAAGAATCCCTTTGGACGGATCCCTGTGGACCAGACAATCGAAGAGACGATCAACAAAGACACCCAGACACCAGGGGGCACAAAAGGCTTCAGCCTGAAAGGCGGAGCTGTCGCCAGGTACTACCTGACATCGGAGTATCGCAGCAGGTACTTAAGGCAGCTCAGGACTATGGTAGTAGGCCAAAAGTATACTGACTTCAGCCACCCAGACCTACAGATGCCCAGGATTAGAAGAGATGAGGCCGATGTCCAATCTTTAGTTCAACTGATGGAGACCAGCTGGTTGAACCCCTTCAACGCAGAGCAAGAAGATCTTGTCAGTTTGTCAACTGCGACTATGGCACCACCAGAAGTTGTCAAAGACCTTCTAGGGGCCTACAGAATAGGAGAGGATGCATATCAAGCCTTCAAGGAAGAGCGCCTGGAGATCGATACGCCAACTATACAGTTTCATGACACGATGACGAAGACGAAACTGAGAACGTTCACTAACATCAGAATGAAGCCACGCTCACAAGACCATGCCAAGGAGGTTATCTTAAAGGCTGACAGGAACCTATTTGGCCAGATGATCCTTGTTGCCGAGAACAGAAAGCTCAAAATGAGTGATGTCTTGGCTCATCCCCTGGGGCCTTTGCCTTGGGCACTTGCCAGCGGTGATGGGTCTCTCCGCAAGACCAACAAGGCTGCCCTCGCAAAGGAGTTAGAGAGGAATGTTTCTCCTGCAGAAGTGATACCCGAGCCCTCTGCTACCATAATTGATGGGATGAGCCTGGTCCACAAACTGAAGGGAAACGACAAAACTTTTTCACAGCTTGCAGGTACAGCACTGAGTCACGCTGTTCATGAAGGTGCTAAGAGCAGGCGCATTGATGTTGTGTTTGATATCTACAAGGAGACATCCATCAAGGATGCAGAACGAGCCAAAAGAAGTGCAGGCACAGGAATTCATTTCAAGAACATTCAACCTGGGCACAACATCCAGCAGTGGAGAAAGTTACTCGGTAGTTCCTCCAACAAGGCAAGTCTTATCAAGTTCTTGGTAGAAGAATGGAAGGCACCACAGCACAGGGAGAAGCTCAAGGACAAGGAGCTGTATGTCACATGTGAGCAGCGCTGCTTCAAGATCACCAAAGAGCAGTGGGAAGAGGCTCCTGAGCTTAAGTCAACTCAAGAAGAAGCAGACACACGCCTTCTTCTCCATGCACTTCATGCAGCAGAATCTGGGAACAAGTCTGTCATCATCACTGCAGAAGATACAGACGTCATGGTGTTGTGTCTTGGCATGTGCCACAAGATCCCATCCCATCTGTTCCAGAAGTGCGGGACGAAGAACCGGACAAGATTCCTGGATATCACCACACTGAGCCGCACACTGGGAGGCAGCGTGTGTGATTCATTGATTGGTATGCATGCCTTTACAGGCTGTGATACCGTCAGTGCATTCGCTGGCCGAGGGAAGATGACGACACTCAAGCAGGTGAAGATGGACAAGACATACCAGCATGCTTTTCACGAACTTGGACGCTCATGGGAAGTGTCTCCTGAACTCTTTGAGAAGCTACAGGAAATCACCTGCCACATGTACCTACCATCTACCCACACAACTAAGGTAAACAAGCTTCGGTATGAGCTGTTCTGTGCAAGACGTGGAGAGGTAGAGTCAAGTCAACTCCCTCCTTGTGAGGACTGCCTCTTCATGCATGCACTGCGTGCAAACTACCAGGCTGCGATCTGGAGGAGAAGTCTTCAGAGCCAGCCATTTGTTGCGAACCCAACAGACTGCGGTTGGATGACAGATGAGGACGGTAAGCTTGCCGTCAACTGGATGCGAGGCTCACCAGCACCAGATGCTGTTATGCAGCTACTGTCTTGCAAGTGTGTGCGGTCATGCGAACTCCCTAAGTGTACTTGCCTCAGCAATGGTCTAAAATGCACGGACATGTGCAGGTTACAGACATGTCAGAACAAGGCTATTGAAGAAGAGCCGGTGGCACAACAGTCAGATTCCGAGTCTGACGTAGATGATATTTAGGAGTAGTAATTTGCCATAATAGTATGTACAAGCCCATGGCATGCTTAGTGTGTATTTACAGGACTTGTATTAAATGTGACAATTACTATATGCATTTTTGTTGACATTTAGGCATTCCTGTCCCCAAATTTGACATTTTAAAAAATTTCGGAATTTTCGGTAGGGTATGTCTATTCAAGAAGTGATAACGACCATTAAGCTACCAATGTGCAAGGGCTATCATATCAAAACATAAACTAGAGACATGTAGCAAGCTAAAAACACCTAAGAGAATTAGTCACCCCGGGTGGTACCGATATCCCAAAATTCGGGTCTTGGCTCATGGACTATCTCTCTCTCTTTCTCGCGCTCTCGCTCTCTCTCACTCTTTCTCTCTCTCTCTCTGTAATCTTTACTGGAATTAAGCCTGGCCACCTCGGTTGGATTGTAATATCGCTGTGGTCAATATATCAATGTATTTATAAATATATTTAAATTTATTTCAATCACATACGGTACATTTACTAGAATCAAATCTTAACAATTTCACTAGGAGCGAACGGTCTGTAAGGTCAGTGAATCCATGTTAAAACTATATATCTCTCACGAACACTCACACAAGCACTCACACACGCACTCTCTCTCTCTCTCTCTGTTTGAATGTCATATATATATACTGTATATATATGCGTGCATAATTTAAGCCAAGTCGCCTGCCATTAATACCTTCCAAAAAGCAGATTCTTCTTCCAAACTCCAACACCATCTTTTCCTGCATCTTCCACATCATTTTTCTCTCCCGCCCTTCATTCTGTCGACACTATCTCCACGTGCATTTTTAGTGAGGGGAGTTGCAAGGTGTACTTTTTCACGTACTAACTTGCAACATTCGCATATTTCGGTGGCGGGTATTAATGTTATTGTACTTTGCTTGATTTAATTACTTACTCTCATAAAAATATACACAAATATTGTGTCTGTTAGAATCGGATAATTGTTATTGTTTCTCTTGTTCTAGCTGTCTTGTTATTGTTGGGGTGGATCATCAATATACCATGTTCGCTTAAGCCAGATATTTTAGATAATTAAAATAACGCTCTTAATTGACCGACACGAACAATGTGGAACGGTAGTTTTGATGTGGAGAGTTAGGAGTCATTTTGGTTATCGACCATGTATTGCTCACTTAGTGCAGTAGCGAGATTACAACAAAGAACAGCAAAGCTTTTACAACCCTGTTATCTCGTCTTCCTTCAATTTCGTGGAGTTTCTTTCTCTGTCAGTCAAACACCTACGGTAATACAGTGGCTTAAGCCGCTGTCACACGAGCGCTTTTTCCGTCAATTGTCCATGAGCAAGTTTGTTCTCGTATTATTTCGGGACTTTTTCACTGGTATCGGTAACTAGACTGAAGGTAGATTATGTTAGGCGGTTAAATTCTGTTAAAGTGTAATTTTTGAAGCTTCCAGACCATAAATGCCCGTAAAAATTGCTCGAAAACACCTTGTGTGACTCCGGTTTTATAGTACCCAATACATACGTTACATTGGAAATTTTGTTCCTCCCCGCATGATTATGCCAAGTGGTTAGACTCCTAACGTAATCTTTGACTGAACCGGATTAATCACCGAATTTGACTGTGAACACCGCTGATCCTCCTTTTCATAATAAACGTCACACACCTATTTAAAATACAGTATATTCTAATAAATGTTCCTATTTTGTATAGACATTTCTATAAATAATAATTACCTGAATTCCTTCAGAAACTAATCCTAATTGTAAACCATTGAAAATATAATAATAAAATGTGTATATACAGCTTATTAAGTCATATTATAGATAGATGTTGATGTACCTACTTCTACGAGATTGTACCACCCAATCAGCAGCTTTCTTTAGACCAAGAAATCAGGCTTAAGTGAATAGACTATAGTAAGCTTTGATATTATTTGTCTGTACTTGTCATGGTACGAGCTGAAATGAGGTACTCAAATATAGTATGACATACATACATTTCCCATACAAATTGTGAAAATAAAATAGTTTGTTTGCAGATTTATTTTTTATTTTATAACTATATATAACATCAATTATAAAGCTATGTTTTTTTTTTTGTAATTTGAACAATTGTTTTAACTTTTTGAAGAACTTGGTGTGTTGTACACTAAATATATACTAACAATAAACGACTTTATGCTGCATAGCGAGAACTCTAGGCAATCAGAGAGGTAAAATACAGGTGTACCTATATAAATTATCCCTTTAAATACCACAGATCTTTTGCAAATTACATGCAATCGTATAATAATATCCAGAATAATATGAAAAAATGCATCATGATATTCTAAAAGTGTTAACCAGACTCTTGACTATTATAGTACTCGCACATGAATTGTTTGAAAAGTATACCTTTGTTTTGACCTCGTCCAGATTTCCACTCCCCTGTTATTCTTCTGTTTCCCTCCCCTTGTCTCCCTCAACCCTCCCCTGTTATTCTTCTGTTTCTCTTCCCTCGTCTCCCTCCCCCTCCCTTGTTATTCCTCTCTTTCTCTTCCCTCGTGTCTCTCCCTCTCCCCTGTTATTCTTCTGTTGCCCTTCCCTCGTCTTCCCTCCCCCTCCCCTGTTATTCTTCTGTTGCCCTTCCCTCGTCTCTCTCCCCCTCCCCTGCTATTCTTCTGTTTCCCTCCCCTTGTCTCTCTCCCCCTCCCCTTTTATTCTTATGTTGCCCTTCCCTCGTCTTCCCTCCCCCTCCCCTGTTATTCTTCTCTTCCCCTTCCCTCGTCTCCCTCCCCCTCCCTTTTTATTCTTCTGCTGCCCTTCCCACGTCTCCCTCCCCCTCCCCTGTTATTCTTCTGTTACCCTTCCCTCGTCTCCCTCCCCCTCCCCTTTTATTCTTCTGTTGCCCTTCCCTCGTCTCCCTCCCCCTCCCCTGTTATTCTTCTGTTGCCCTTCCCTCGTCTCCCTCCCCTGTTATTCTTCTGTTGCCCTTCCCTCGTATTCCCTCCCCCTCCCCTGTTATTCTTCTGTTGCCCTTCCCTCGTCTCCCTCCCCCTCCACTGTTATTCTTCTGTTTCCCTCCCCTTGTCTCCCTCCCCGTCCCCTGTTATTCTTCTGTTTCCATTCCCTCGTCTCCCTCCTCCTCCCCTGTTATTCTTGTTTCCCTTCCCTCGTCTCCCCCTCCCCTGTTATTCTTCTGTTTATCTTCCCTCGCCTCCCTCCCCCTCCCCCGTTATTCTTCTGTTTCTCTTCCCTCGTCTCCCCTCCCCCTCCCCTGTTATTCTTCTGTTTCCCTTCCCTCGATTACCTCCCCCTCCCCTGTTATTCCTCTGTTTCCCTTCCTTCGTCTCTTTCCCCCTCCCCTGTTATTCTTCTGTTTCCCTTCCCTCGTCATCTTCTGTTATTCCTCTGTTTCTCTTCCCCCTCCTCCCCCTCCCCTGCTATTCTTCTGTTTCCCTTCCCTCGTCTTCCCTCCCCCTCTCCTGTTATTCCTCTGTTTCTCTTCCCCCTCCCCTGTTATTCTTCTGTTTCCCTTCCCTCGATTACCTCCCCCTCCCCTGTTATTCCTCTGTTTCCCTTCCTTCGTCTCTTTCCCCCTCCCCTGTTATTCTTCTGTTTCCCTTCCCTCGTCATCTTCTGTTATTCCTCTGTTTCTCTTCCCCCTCCTCCCCCTCCCCTACTATTCTTCTGTTTCCCTTCCCTCGTCTTCCCTCCCCCTCTCCTGTTATTCCTCTGTTTCTCTTCCCCCTCCCCTGTTATTCTTCTGTTTCCCTTCCCTGGTCTCCCACCCACTCTTCTGGACCCTCAAGGCTCTCCAGACCCTCAGACTGTCCTTCTAGGGATCTTTTCTCCTACTTCAGGGCCTCCGTCTCCTTTTACAACTCTTCCTCCTCCAACTTGTGTTCATATTTTTATTTAACCTTGTCCAAGTTGTTTTTGCATGCTTATTTACATTCACCTTTCTCTTAAGTGGGAAGGGTTTATTTTATGGTCGACTTTTGTCATTTATTAAATATTATTAACATCCCCGAGATCCCTCTTCTAGATATATTTGTACGTTTTACGGTAGAAAATATCCTGGCCGAAGGCCGATTCCTCCTAAAGCACAGGCTCTCAATCGTTCGCCAGGAAACCTGACGAGCACATTATTTTTCGCTAATATTAATTTAATTCTCAATATGTTAGGATTCTATAACTATATAATTATTGTTCGCATTTTTTTCATATTTCATCACTCTTCAAGAAACATATTTTTATGGCTTTATTCGTATTTTCCACTGTTCGTTTATTCTATTAAGTATAAACCTCAAATTATAATAAGGATCAATTTGGCGTTAGTTTATTACTTTAATATTAGAATTATTCTTTTACATACTTCAATGTTTTTACTTCTTCCATCCATCTATCCATAGACTATGATAGCACAGTTGGAAAGTGTGTAAATGCTTAGATTGATATGCAGGATTCGAAACTGCATAATAAATCGTAGGTTTGTCCACCATTCTTTAACTGTCTTCGTAGCACAATAGATAAATGCACTGCATTTCGGTGTGAGCATCCTAGGTTCGAATCCCTGGACTGCCACATGTATTTGTTGATTTCAATAATTGAGTTTAGGAGTAAAGTCGGTTGGTGGAGGTAACATAATAATATGTTGTATCTTGTTCTTTTTGTAGGCGTGATCATGGCAGTAGCAGTTGCCGAAAGCTTGCCCTCATAAAAAATAATAAAGATGTTGTTTACGCTGTCTCTGATCTTCACTTTCATTATAAGACTACGATTTCCTGTACACACATCAATTAACGTTAAGGATATATATACATATGTATATACTGTATATATACATGTATATATACATGTATGTACATACATATGTATATATATATATATATATATATATATATATATATATAATATATATATATATATATTTTTTTTTTTTTTTTTTTTTTTTTTTTTTTTCTTTAATACATACGAGGTTGAAAGAAATGGCAATTTCTGCGTTGGAAATTTTATTATTCAAAGTTTCCAGGTCTCTGATGAGTTTTCGCTGGGTGGCAGGAAGTAGATGAAGGAGATGAGCAAAATTCATGGTGGTACAGGGTTACATTAAAGTACATGAAGATATATATATATATATATATATATATATATATATATATATATATATATATATATATATATATATATATATATATATATATATATATATATATATATATATTATATATATATATATATGTATATGTATATATATAACCGGGTATATAATTTTATATATACACATATATATATATATATATATATATATATATATATATATATATATATATATATATATATACATATATATATATATATTATATATAGATATATATATATATATATACATATATATATATATATGTATATATATAAATTATATACATTTATTAATTTATATATTTATTTATTTATTTATTTTTAGTTATGTTTCTATTATTATTATTATTATTATTATTATTATTAGTTTTCATGATGTAGGTATACTTTCTCCATCCAAGTATTCCCGGAACTGTGAATGTCTTTTCCCATGTAAATCTTTCATATATTTCATATCAAAAGTTTCTCTTCCGGTTCCTGGTTATTGTCTATAGTCCTGTTTCCATTATATTTTACTTTGGATCTCATTCTATTTTATATTTTCTGTATAATTATTACTTCACTTCTCTCTCGTTACTACTTTATTATTTTCATTATTTTGTATCAATGTATGGGTTTTCTCCAAACGATGACGCTATATTAGCTATATTTTGGCTAGTATTAAACGATTGTATACGATCTCTAGGAATCAAAGAGGTACCAACTATATCAGTTAACCCTCTAACTCCCATTGGTCCTTCCTAAGCTTATCAAAATCGTCTAATCAAAGCTTGAATGAAAAGAACGCGCCCTCGAATTCTGAAAAGATAAATATATATTTCCCGCTCTCTTGACCCCATCTTGTCTCTGTTTTTAGTTTTTACCAACTCTTATAATTGTGATAAATTTTCGCTATACTTCTTCCTTTTCACTGACTTTTCCGTGTCTTTTACTCTCACATTACTCTCTCCGGCTCAGATTCCTCACCTAATATTATTATTCTCTTACTCTCTCTCTCTCTCTTTCTCTTACTCATACACACACACACACACTCTCTCTCTCTCTCTCGCTCACTCTCACTCTCTCTCTCTCTCTCGCTTTGAAACATAAATATATAGCGTTTGGGGTGTCAAAGTGAAAATTTACAACACATTAGAAGATTCACTATCTAATATCTGACTTGCATTAAATGAGATTTTAAATGTCATTATTTTGTATCTAGCATATATCTTAACACTGTATAGTATCCTATATTTTTTTTTTAACATTCTTACACACTTGCAACATATTTAACATTTACATTACAACAAATCTCATTCCATAATGTTGATTACGTGTATAGGAAAGCTCTCTGGTAGTGTGAAATATGAGAATGAGGCACAACTACAGCTTGCCCCTAGGATGCTTGTGTTATATCCTGTTCTGCGGTGGTAGGTTGAGTGGAGCTAAGTGGCTCACCTCTTGCTAGTTTTGTAGTAGATTGTTAGTCCTCCCACGTCTCGCGGGTGTTAAAGTGTGTCCATCTTTGGGAGTTCCAGGTCAACTGTCCTATTATTTATCACAAATCTTATTGAACGATTCTGCACTTATCCCAGTATGGCCAGGTGAGTCCGTGCTTCACCTTTCCCATGATAATATAAGATTCACAACATGGTTTCAGAAGTAGACGTTAATTCTTAACGAATTTACTTGGTTTTTTCAATGAAGTTTACAAGACATATGATGAGGATAGAGCGGTTGATATTAAATATCTCGATTTTCAGAAAGCTTTCGATACCGTACTGCATATGCTGACGACTCTACATTACACTATTCAACTAGCCTTCCACAACACCATTCACAGCAGGAACTACAAAACTCACGTAAGGAGGCCATAAAACACCTATCTTCTGATCTCTCTACTATCTCTAAATGGGGCAGAGAAAGCCTTGTTACTTTCAATGCTTCCAAAACTAAATTTCTTCATTTGTCTACTCGTCGCCCCCTTCCAGTAAACTAGGACCTATTCTTCAACAACATACAAAGTAACCATTCATCTATCTATCTATCTATTGCCTGACGCCGTGACCCCCGAAGGGGTGGCCACGAACGAACCGCCCCCATGCACCTCTGCCCCCAGTCAGTCGACGCCCCTCCTCCCAACCAGCACCGCCTTCATTCATATACTTCCTCACTCCATCCTTCCACCTCTCCTTCGGTGCACCTCTCCCTCTCTGTCCTTCCACCTCGCTCTCGTATACCCTCTTAGTCATTCTCTCGCTTTCCATACGTTCCATATGGCCGAACCATCTCAAGTTGTTCCTTTTCACACTTGCCAGCACATCTACCTCCACACCACACCTCCTTCTTACTTCCTCATTCGTCTGTCTATTCCTCCATGTAACTCCGCACGCACTTCTCAAGTAACTCATTTCCACCGCTCTCACTCTTGGTCTGAGTCTCTTCCCGAACGTCCATGCTTCGCTTCTGTAAGTTAGTGTCGGAATTACCACACTGTCATGCAAAGACTTCTTCACTTCCATACTGACCACCCTATTTCTTGTTACTGCTTTCAACGTTCCTACAACCCTCTTCCCCTATTGCCCCCTCTCCCGCACTTCTTCATCCTTAGTCCCATCTTTACTCAACACACTGCCCAGATACTTAAATGAGCTGACGATCTCCAAAGCCTGACCGTTCAACTTCACCTCATACTCTGTGACTTCACCCCTTTCGAAGACCATAACCTTGCTCTTCCCCGCATTTACCTTCAAATTCCGTTTTTCGCACACTGTTCCAAACTCATTTACCAGACCCTGCATCTCGCATTCATCATCGCTCATCAGAACTGTATCATCCGCAAACAGCAGTATAGGCAGCTTCCACTCATTGTCCTCCCTTTTCAGCGATACACCAACATCCACTGCTCTTCCTATTATTTCTTTCATGACTCCATTCATATATACAGTAAACAGCCACGGGGACATCACACACTCCTGTTTCAACCCAACATTCAGGTCAAAGAACTCGCTCTGCTCATTCTCCACACTTACTGCCGCCTTTGCACCCTCATACATGCTCTTCACTGCTTTCAGCAACTTGCCATCTACTCCGTATATTCTAAGTACTTTCCACATACCTTCTCTATCCACTCTGGCATAGGCCTTCTCCAATTCTATAAAGGCAACATACACCTTGTGTTGCTTCTCCAGATACTTCTCCACAACACAATTCAGGGTAAAAATCTGATCTACACATCCTCTTCCCTTCCTAAATCCTCCCTGCTCGTCCCCTATCCATTTCTCCGTTCTCACTCTCACTCTCTCAATCACTACCCTACTGTACACCTTCCCTACTACGCTTAGGAGACATATTCCTGGGTGGTTACCACACACTCCTCTTTCTCCTTTGCCCTTTTATAGGGGGACTATTATGTCAGTCTTCCAGTCTCTTCAACTTCCCCTAACATTCTTGGTTTCTGTTTTTCTTCTGATCTCTCATGGAAGGATCATATTACCACTCTAGCTAAAACAGTTTCTCAGAAGCTGGGTGTTGTCAACCTCCTCCAGGGATTCTTTACCCTTGCGCAGCATCTTGGTCTGTACAGGGGCAAAGTGCATCCATGTTTTGAGTATTGTTCACACGTGTGGGGAGGATCCTCTCACACAGCACTTCTAGAGAAAGTAGAAAAGAAATCCTTTTGTCTCATTAACTCACGTCCACTCACCAATTCTCTGCAGTCTCTCTCTCTTCGCCGCAATGTTGCATCCCTCTCACTATTCTACCGCTATTACAATATTCAGTGTTCCTCAGAGCTCTCTCAGTGTATGCCACCCCCTCTTCGTACAGCATGTAGCACCTGTCTTGCAACACAATCCCACCCCTACTCTGTGCATCTCTCCAACCCAAGAGTGAAACGTTATTCTCAGTCTTTCTTCTATTCAAGAGCCGAGCTCTGGTACTCTCTCTCAGAATCAGTCGTTCCCTCTTCGTATGACATAAATTGCTTCAAACTCCCTGTGTCCAGAGGCAGGTCTGCCTTTTGTCTCTGTTACTCACATAGAAGATTTTGTTTTTATCAAAATAAATGTTCATGGCATAACAGGAAACACTGAGAAATGGCTAAAAAATTGGCTCTCAGATCTTAAACATCGAGTTGTAATAAAGGGTAAAGAATCTGATTGGTGTATGGTAAACAGTGGCATTCCCCAGGGTTCGGTATTGGGTCCTATTTATTTATAGTTTACATACACTACATAGACAAAGGTATAGAATTCAAAATTTCCAAAAATTTGCTGACAATACAAACATTACTAATAAAATAACCTCAACCGTGCATTAGCAAAAACTGCTAGGTGACCTATACACTTTAGTTAACTGGACAGAACAATGGCAAATGAAGTCCAACATAGAGAAATGCTAAGTATTACACTCATAGTAACAACGATAAAAATTAACAACATTCAACTATCAAATATGAATAAAGAAAATTATCTGGGAGTTATAATACCAAGCAACCTGAAACTGAGTAAACAGTGTAAAGAGGTAATAAAAACTGCTTATAAATTGTTGGGTTTCATTGGCAGAACATTTGAATTCAAATCAGAAAAAAATCATACTTACTCTATGAAACTCAGTTGTGCATCCCCATCTGGAATACTGTGTGCTATACGGGTCACTGTACTACAGTAACGATATAAATAACCTGAAAAATTACAACACAGTAACTAAAAGTATAGCTAGATTGTGTAATAAACCGTACAAAGAGCGTGTTAAAGAACTAAATTTGTTTAGCCTAACAAAGTGCAGGCTGAGAGGTGACCTAATAAAGGTGTTCAAAATCTTCAAGGAACCTAAATGTACGCAAATTTTTCACGATCAGTCAAGCAAACTACACGAGAAACAATAGTTATAAGATTATAGGCGTTTTCATTCTCTTGAGGTGAAGCATTTCTTCTTCAACCGTTTTGTGAATATTTGGAACAGACTACCTTCGAACGTTGTGAACTGTAATACTGTCGAAAGATTCAAGAACCATCTGTATAAACACTTGTCAAATAACCCCCAATTAACACGTAATGAAGTGATAACGCATACCGCAGTGTATATTGATATTCATACACCTGTTCCCTTTCAGAATTGTAGTAACAGAGTTAGCTTACATCACAATCAATTTCATTATCTCCATGTCCAATCCGAAATTCTGTGTCAGTTTTTCCATACTACATGGTATTTTTCTAACGGTTTCCATGTCAGCATTAGCTGGATGGAGTGGTGGGTGAGGAGGAACCTTCTTCTTTGTTATCCTTTTCTCTATCTTGTAGTCTGTAGATTAGTAGTTTAGATATCCAAACTGCACCGTAAGGACCAATAGGTTGTTTCAGTTTGTATTCCTTTGTATACTCCATGCTTGATCGGATCTGGGAGTAGTAAGGGATTGAACATTCTCTGGTGTAAGCAAATAATATAGTGTTCTCTAGTATCCCAGCATCATGGATACCACTCTTACAATATGGTATATATGTTTTCCAAAGGCGAGAAGATCATCAAAAAGCACTTCAAGGTCAGGCAGTTATCAGGCTGAACAATGACACCTTCCCTTACCAGATTTGTTTTGTTTCTCCCATCTTTCACACTTGAGATGGTTGAGATTGATTGTTTCCAGCTTCAAATTTCACTTTCCATATAGCCTACGAACCAACCTTGCAATTATATCAATCTCTTCTTAGAGTCGAAATTATCTCTTCCTTCTCTCTTGTACCTTTTAGTCAGGGTTAGGTGTCAGTGTATGCCACAGTTGATGCGTCTGTCTGTCTCTCTTTTTCTCTCTTTCTATCTTTGGCTCAGATTCCTCCCATAATATTATTTCCCCCGGACTACCTCCTCCTTCTATTCAACCTCTCTTCTCTATGCTTCTCTCTCTCTCTGTCTGTCTTTCTCCCCATTTATATTCTTCTCCTTTTTCTCTCTCTCTCTCTCTCTCTCTCTCTCTCTCTCTCTCTCTCTCTCTCTCTCTCTCTCTCTCTCTCTCTCTCTCTCTCTCTCTCTCTCTCTCTCTCTCTCTCTCTCCCTTCGGTAAAGCATCAGACTGAATAAATGTCACAAGTGGTGTACCCCAGAGGTCAGTGCTCGGACCTGTCCTCTTTTTTATTTATATAAGTGACATTGATGACAGTCTCTCATGTAGTATTTCAAAATTTGGGGTTAACACAAAAATAGCAAGCACGGTACTAGTGTCGCCAACTCAAATACAATACAACCAAAAATATTTAGATAAACTGTCTATTTGGGCTCAGACCCGGCAAATGCGCTTCTATATGATAAATGTTTAGTCTTCCACATAGGTTTAAAGGCACATTTTAAGGCAAATTATTCAATGGTTGGTAATCAACTCAAACGTGTTGTTAGAGTAACAATTGCAAATACTTTGCAACCGTGCCAACAATTTGCTGAAGTAGTAAAGAAAGCAAATATGATTATTGGATTCATTGAAATTCCGAAGATGTTATTCTTACCTTACATAATTCATTGGTTCGACCTCATCTAGAATACTGTGTTAAATTTCGGTTTCCTTACTTTCAAAAGAATATAGGAAACTTAAAAGAGTACAGCGAAAAGTAACAAATTTGATTCGCAGAAAAAGAAAAATGCCATATGAAGAAGTCTAGAAGAATTTTACCTTTCCAACTTGACTAAGCTCAGTGAAATGACGGGGCTTGAACATAATGAGCCAAAACGTCACCAGAACCTGCTCTCGTACTTAGAAAAGCCACAACCATCACAATGCCACATTGCTTATATCCAATGCAGAGAGAGACCAATGCATAAGTTCCCCCAACACAAGCATAAAGGTAAACCAAGCCGCACTACCTGTGTGGGCCAACACGGGCCACTCATTCACCTTAAGCTCGGTTCACACATACCCGTCCTGAGCTCCCGTCCTTCCCCGACCACCAAAAACTGTTGGACGGCATCAAACGGATGACCTTGTGTCCCGAGTGGGCCCGAGTGGCCACGTGTGGCCCTGATGCCCGACCTCAACACGTCACCGCCCCGGAAGATGGCGCATGCACGGCTAGTGGACGGAGATCTCAACACGTGACCGCCCCGGCAGGCGGATCATGGGCGGCGACTTGGTGCCACGACCAGTCCCTTTGGAAGGCGACCTAATAAGTCTGAGACGCACTGTGACGGCACTGCGACGACACTGCGACCAGAATATGATGGACGCAGTGTCGTCGGCGATGGCCCCCATCATGCATATATATTGGGGCGTGGCACAGAGACACCTCAGTCTCATCCAGCCCGCTGAGTGCCAGCCAATTTTGACGGTGTGCTTCTGCCAGTGCCAGAGTTTTTTTTTTTGTTTTTTTTTTTTGGCTAAATCTATCAAGTTGGGAGAGAAAGGAAGGATAATGGTAAAAAAAAACACTCCCCTTGTCCATTTTCCCCAGAAATCAGGTTCCCGTCCCGAAAGTAGCTGAAAAGACACTATAGACTACAGAGACTTTTATGGTATCGGAATATATGGGTAGGAGGGTCGTGGGAGGGTGGTTTGGAGGATGGTGGGGGGAAGGTAGAAGCGTAATTGACTCATGTTACAAATATGAAGCCGATTGGTGAGGTAGTTTCGCCACCACGGATTTTCCTTTTTTTCCTTATCCTCGTACGGATACGCTGGAAGTGGGTGGTTGGAGGCGGTTGGGGGTGTGGTGGGGGGAAGGCAGAAGGACAAGGGACTTGTCACACAAATATGGAACCGATTGGTGCAGTCGTATTGCCGCCAAAGATTATCCTTTTTTTTCCTTCTGACGGAACCGGCAGTCAGCGAGTGGGTGGGAGGAGGGATTTGGAATTTGTGTGGTGGGTAGCAAAAATGGTAAGGTACATGTGGTAAAAATATGAAAGCCATAGGTGCAGTCGTTTCGCTACTACGATTTTTTTTCGGCGAGGACGTATATATACGTCCCTGGCACTCAGCGGGTTAAAATTGAAATTTTTCTACCAACAAATGTACAAATTAACAATTAAAGCTACGAAGATGCAAGCCAACTGCATGCTACTATACAGTATTAATAAGGGCAGATTTCCACTTGAGGGATTTTTTATTTTGACGGCGGCTTGGGAACTGAGATAGGACCAAATGCGGCTGGCTCTTTTATGGACGCTTGGTGGGCAGGGACTAGCGGGGACGCGCGGGGTGATCCCGTGAGGCGACGTTGGCACGTCGCAGTCTCAACTTTCAAATATTTTGGTCGGGGCATAGACTACGTCTGGTAGCATCTAGGCGGCGCATAGACGCTTATACACGGCGCCTATGCGCTGACTAGTCACGTGGGTGACCCGCCCTTGAACCGATTTTGGCGGTTGGTCCACCCTGATCCGTTTATTTTAGGTATGTCAATAATGTTCGGCTCCCTCGCCGCCGCGGCCCGTGTTGTGGCGTCACTGTACGTTCATGAACAGACCATACCCGTTTATGTCGGAGTCCTTACACGATTGCATACGTTTTCAGTGGTCGGGGAAGGACGGGAGCTCAGGACGGGTATGTGTGAACCGAGCTTTAATCACCTCCAACCACGGGATCAAAAATGGCCGCTCCCTGCCCGAGCCAGACCTGGACTACGATGAATAGATGTTTATGTGACTACAGCATCAACCTCCTCAATTCCCGCATATTCATCCAGAGTATAATACCTTCAACTACAACCACTAAGGAAATAAACAATTACAATCTTCATATTCCCCCTCATAATAAATACATTCCATAAAACGTGCCAAATACCTGTAGACATCCCAAACTGTAATTCAATCATCACCCATACATCAAAGCTTCTTCATCCATCCATCTAATTTTAATAAATAATGAATGTGCTCCCCTTTGCAACACTATATGTATCATAATTTTAAGAACCTTAATAACCTCAGCAATAATAAAAACCTATAATTCTCATGCCTCTCATATTCCCAAACGCCCCAACCAGACACCTGAATTAAAACGGAACATTACCTGCTCGAGCCAAGAATTTGGTAGGCAAAATCGAAACCACTTTTGGGTACCTCTCCTCTCAGGGCGAACGTGCTTAATAGCTGGTAAATTTGATTTGTAATATACTTCTGTAGGGGTTAGCCAGAATCCCCTTAAAAAGTATCTACAAGTGGCTGTGTGAAGTGACCCCGAAGAAGTGCTGTAGGCGAGCTAGAAGTGCAAATTTAGTGAGAGTGTGTGAAGAAGACGTCCCCCCTGGTGTCAACAGTAGCGGACAACGGACTCAGTCGCCACGTGTGACCAGATTTCTCATGAGCTCTTACTTCTCTACTTCAATCAAATTAAGTGCCTCTCGTTCGATAGTGTTTTGATGATTATTTGCGAAGGGTTATATAAGATATGTTAGTGTTCCATTTAACGTCATCTTAGATTATTAATTATCTTCTTCTCCTAACCATCGCCAATCGTTTTGAGAGAACAGAACAAACTCCATACGTGGAATTGATATATATATACTGTATATGATTCTTGGGATATAGTTTCCTATATTCCGTATAAGAGCTATACATATATTCGTTCGGGATATATACATACACAATATACGTAAATTCCAGTGAACACTCAATCAGATCTTATTCTATGTGTTGTTATTAGCTGAGTACGCGATTACATGTATAAGTGTTCACAGAAATTGTTTATTTGTCAGTCTCTTAGTTAAACCATATTAAAGATTATGCTTCCTGAATTCAAACTCAGTTAAAGCCTTGTTTGACTTAAATATAAACTCCTGTCATTGTCACGTCGCCTTAACTTCTCCTCGGCGAGATCTTCAGCCCCGCATACAAGGCTATGATAATTATTTACTATCTCATTGACTTTATATTCATTATTGTGACTCTTGGAGTTGATTAAGATTTATATCTTCTATTTGCTGAATTAATGTAAAGTTATTCACACCTCATTTATTATCCTTATTTACATATAACCTTGTCACTGTGTGTGTGCCTCGCAGTATTTTGTGTTTACCTCGCTTCGCTAGTTACCTCGCATTTGCCATTTACCTTCAGGATATTAATTATTGTTTGAGACTAACCTCTCTGTTTATTTATATTGTGATTTACATAGTAATCTTGTGTATCTCCACTTGTACTATTCCATGATTTAATGTTATCTATTCCTGTCAGTGTATTAATCAGGAATATTCATATTCATTACATTACTATCATATGATGACATTGAGATCATTTCTATATAAATGAGACTCAATCCAATTGTCTATACATGTACCCTAGCTAATAAAGAAATGAAACGTGTGTACCGAAACTGTGTATTCTGTGATATTGGTGGTGATTGATATAAGATTTATGTATTAAAGTCAGTTGTGTACCCATTGAGTATTTACAGTTCTGAGCTTTCCTATGATGGAAATAACGAACTATTATAAAGCGTGCTAAATTATAACGTCGCGCATAACACGCAGAAAACGAGAAATAATATTCAAGTATTTAAGAAAATTAAAGGTATCAAAAAATGGATACAATCAAATACTTCACATTCAATTATTCAAATTACACACAATGTAACCGATTAGTAAACTTCTAGAATGGCCTGCCTAGCAATATTATAGACTGCAGCACTGTTGAAACCTTCAAATACCGCTTAGGCAAATATCTCGCCCTTAATCCCCATGAACTGATGGGTTTGAAGATGAATAACAAGACACGCCCACATTACTACTTTGGTTAGAATAAATTAAAGTAAGATAGTTCTATTTTCTAATTTTTCTTTCGAATAACATGTCAATTTTTCCATTCTGCATTAAAAAGATAAATCCTGCCCCTTCTAAGCCGTCTGTTCTCTCCTACATAATAGCTTAGGTACTTTACATATAATTAGCCTAGTAAAAATCAGTAAACTTATTGTTGCTTGCTTTTCTTTGTACTCCCTGTGTCTGTCTTTCTTTTTCTTCCAGTCTCTATTTCTACTTCTCTCTCTATTTCTACTCTCTCTCTCTCTCTCTCTCACTGCCCAGCTCAGATTCCTCCCGTTATATTATTTCCGCTGTAGTCTTCATCATATCCAGCCTCCCTTCTCTCTCTCTCTCTTTCTCTCTCTTTATCGATGTATGTCTTTAAGTATAGAAATAAGGAAATAGTCCTCACACTTTACAACGCTCTAATACGGCCTCTCCTGGAGTATGCTGTTCAATTCAAGTTTATTCCATCGCTTAGAAGAATGAGCTATGAGGACCAGTTGAGAGCTCATAATCTCTTCCCGTTGGAGACACGCAGCTAGACTACGAGGTTAGCTCATTGAAGTCTTTAAAATACTTAATGGGTTTGAAAATGTGGATTATAGCCAAATGCTTAGCCTCAGTATGAATACAACATGCAACCATAGCTGGAAGTTAGCACTGAAAAGGTTCAGCACTAGTATCTGTGGAAACTTTTTCACGTATAATATCTCTTCTACCTGGAACAAACTTCCCTCCGAAATTGTAAATAGTTCTTCAGTAGAGCAGTTCAAGAAGAGAGTAGATAGTATTTTGCACACTCTGTAACGAGTGTAGTGCACTAAACAGTCTCTCTCCTTCCACTTCGAGTATCTCCTCGGAATGGACCGCAAGATGTCTGAAATGCTAACTATTCCTTGCAGCTCCTTGTAACTCTCTCTCTTTCCATCATTCCTCCTTCACCATCACCATTTCCCTTCCTTCATCTCCTTCCTCTCCAAACTTCCGTTACGGTGACAGGTCAGTTGAAGCAGTGCCACTTCAACCAGTGCCACTTTAACCAGTGCTAACTCAACCAGTGGCCACTTCAACCAGTGACCATTTCAACCAGTGACCATTTTAACCAGTAGGTTAGGTTAGGTTACTGGTTAAAATGGTCACTGGTTGAAATGATCACTGGTTAAAGTGGCACTGGTTGAAGTGGCACTGGTTCAACTGACATGGAACCCTCCTTTACTCTCATCCCCAGTTATTTTGTCTTCACTTTGTTCCTCAAGCCTTAAAGGGGGTCATATGTTTTTTTTCTGGATTCCCTTCTCCCCAACGTTGCCTCCCATTAGTTTTGGCATCTTAAGACGTTCGCCTTATTAGTTTGTTGTTCTAAATACCTTTCGTCCCATTTCTTTGTCAATGTTAAGAACTGTTGTGCCATTTTGTGGTCGACCCTGTAATTTTGGAAGAATTGGCCATTGGCCGGGACATTTTTCTATCGAAAAATTTACAAATTAAGCTCGAAGGGGGCTCTTGGGGATGCTTGTTTTTAAAACTTGATGGAGTTCTACGGTGGAAATAAAAATAATATATAAATATATACATAAAGTAGGTGTGCAGTTTTCGCATTACCCAAAACAAAAATGCATACGCAACTCTGCAACCTATAATTCTGCAAGTAGTATTGAATCTCTTAGGTGAAATCGGTTTATATACAGTATATACAGTATACAGAATACAAATATATATACTCTATATATATATATATATATATATATATATATATATATATATATATATATATATATATATATATATATATATATCGCAAATACACATAAGCTAAAAAAAATGTTTATACTCACAGCCGGACTTGAACCACCGTCAGTCAGAACAAGTGCCCATACTTTAGTCCACTATACCACGGTGTGATAGAGGATACTTGTGTGCAGTGGATTAAAGCATGGACACTCGTCCTGACTGTTGGTGGTTCATGTCCGCCTGGGAGTATATATATATTATTACATTTATGATCACAATGAATCTTAACCATTGGAATATTTATCTATAATAAGGTCAGTGTAACACTATATTGTAATATTTTGAATATAGTGTAATTCAAATATAAAATATATATAAGAAAGAAATAGTGACCATAATCTGTGACCTTCACCATTCACCTTGACCTTTGAATAACAAAAACACAAAATTTGGACAATCTTGCATTGACCAACCGAATTTGCCGGCACAATTTGGTGACGATACGTAACCCGATCAGTACAGTTCTGTTGGTTTCATTTCATACTGGATATTAACCCTTGTCTATCGGGGCCCGACTTAAGTCCGTATGGAGAAGAAAGGACTATGTGGCGGGGCCCGACTTAAGTCTGTGTACAATTTTGGCGCAATATTAGCTCTGAGAGAGAGACGAGCGACGGGAGGAGCATAGGTTGCCTCATGACCGCTCGCCACGGTTACCGTGGGCCTACTGACATATACTACACACACATCCACCCTCCCTCCCTCGCTACACACATAATTATGTAACGAAATGACCGTATTTTAGCGATTTTGCCCTTCGGTTGCACGATCGTTGCAAGACAACCAGTGATCGTAGAAGGATGGTTCAGGTGTCATTGGAAAGCTCAATTATCGCCCTTTCAGGGATACATAATTGTATTACGCTCTGGCTCTTGTTTATGCATGAAAAAGACCACGGAAATAAGCTTGTTTAGGGTAAAACCACCCGCTTGGCAGGTAGTAGAATTTACCGACCTAGCCGCTCGTTGAGTGTTAAGACTACTACCACAGATCCTTCATAAGCTCCACAAAATCGTCTAATTATTGCTAGAATACAATAAAAAATAAGTCACCGGTACACAAAGGGTTAAACAGTCTAGGAAGAGTTTACAACAAAATTATTAACACTCTTCTTTTGTTCTTTGACCTTGACCTTTAATTTTAAGTATTATATTATATATACTGTATATGATTGAAATATATTATGTTATTCAAGTAAAATGCAACTAACAGTCGTCAGCTTATTGAAAATTTAGTTTTTTTTTATGATGAAGGTTAACTTATGATCTTGGCCTGTGACCTTGACCTTTATGTAGGATTATATTTTTGCTTGCTTTGATGTAACCCTCGAAAATAAAAAAAAAGTGTGTCAAATTTAATTAAAGATCATCAGTTAGTTTTAGAGGTGTTAAAGGAATAGTTGACCTTGACCCTTGACCTTCATGATGTCTGAAAATTTAAAATTTTAATTTTCCCTTAGAGCACAACTGTCTCAACGAATATTGTGAAGTGTACATGAATAGTAAAGAAATTAGCATATTGACCTTATATTTGACGTTGACCTGTGACCTTGACCTATCAAATGGAATTATGTTTATTCTTGTATGACCTTGGTCTAGGCATTCCGAATATGCATGATATGCCTAATGAGAATCTTACATTAAATAAGAAATACTAGTAAAAATCATATTTCGACCTTTAACCTTGACCTTTGACCTTGATCTTCGACCATAGAATTTCTTATCAAGGATTTAGTTAGCTTAACAGCAATTTTCGTATTAACTAGCATTACGAATATGGTGTAATTCGTATACAAACTTATTGATTACAAATAGTGATCACATACTGTGACCTTGACCTTTGACTAAAAATATAATACTTATATTTGGATGGTCATCGCATTGACCAACTGAATTTGCCTGTATAATTTGATGACAATACGTTAAACAGTCAAGGAGGAGTTTAGGGAAAATTACAAATACTCTTGTTTTGACCTTGACCTCTGACTTTAACTATTACAATATTTATGTGAAATTTGATATATATGATATTTAAGTAATAAGCCATAAAACAGACAGTTTTCAAAAAATGTAGTAATCTATTTTAATAAATAATAAAAGTTGACCTTTGACCTTGACCTGTGACCTTGACCTTTATGTAAGAGTACATTTTTGTTTGCATTAACATTGCCCATGAAAATCAAATAAGCATGCCTAATTTCATTAAAACCCATCAGTTAGTTTCATATATATTAATAGAATAATTGACCTTGACCTTTGACCTTTATATGTCTCAACATTAATTATTTTCCTTTTCACTTAAAGTGCAACTATCACCAAATGTGAAGTTTGCATGAAAGTAAAGAAAATAGTATATTGACCTTTTATTTGACCTTGACCTTTCGTATAGAATTGAATAGTTTATTGTATGACCTTGGCCTAGGTATTCCGAATATACATGGTAAGCCTAGTGAGAATATAACAGTTAGTATAAGAAATACTAGTAAAACAAAATTTGACCTTTGACCTTGAACTTTGACCTAACCCTTTGGAATATGTATCTAAAATTTGTGCAATACGATATCAAGGTTACCAGTAACTTGTATAGAGAAAATAAAGACATTTGAATAAAACTAAAAATAAATAGTAAAAGTTGACCTTTCACCTTGACCTGTGACCTTGACCTTTATGTAAGAGTAAACAATGTTTTTCATTGACATTGTCCAGGAAAATCAAATAAGCATGACTAATTTCAGTGATTGAAGCAGTGATTGATGGGGATAGGTTACCCAGGCCACCAAGGTGGCAGGAAATAAATGAAAGGATTGAGGAAAATGAGGTGAAAGAAGCAGTGAAACAAATGAGAGTGGGAAAAACAGAATGTTTGGATCGTATTGCTGTGGAGTGTATAAAGAAGGGTGGAGATGTGATAATAGATTGGTTGGTGAGACTTTTCAATGTGTGCTTTGTGGTGTCAAGGGTACCAATAGACTGGAAGAGTGCATGTATTGTGCCGTTGTACAAGGGGAAGAGAGATCGGCAGGAGTGTTCAAGTTATAGAGGTATTAGTTTATTATCAGTGGTTGGAAAGCTGTATGGCAGGGTGTTGATAGAGAGGATAGTAAAGTGTACGGAAGTGGCAATAGGAGAAGAACAGTGCAGTTTTAGGAGGGGAAGAGGGTGCGTCGATCAGATGTGTGCAGTAAGATAGTTATGCGAGAAGTATTTAGAGAAGCATAAGGAGATGTTGGGCTTTTATGGATTTGAAAAAAGTGTATGATCGTGTGAATCGTGAAGCAATGTGGAAGGTGTTAAGGATTTAAGAAATTGGAGGAAATTTGTTGGAAGCCGTTAAGAGTTTTTATGAACGGAGCAAGGCATGTGTTAGAGTAGGAAATGGTGAGTTGAGTGAATGGTTTGAGGGAAAGGTAGATTTGCGACAGGGTTGTGTATTGTCACCTTGGCTGTTTAATATGTTTATGGATGGTGTGGTGAGGGAGGTGAAAAGGAGAACTATGGGAAGAGGATTGGGTTTAGTAGGAAAGAATGGTAGAGATTGGGAGTTGAATCAGTTGCTGTTCGCTGATGACACAGCGTTGGTGGCAGATTCTGAGGAGAAATTGCAGCGGTTAGACAATGGGTTTGGAGTGGTTTGTGGGAGAAGGAAACTGAAGGCTGAACATCAATAAAAGTAAAGTAATGGTGTGTAATAGGGGTGATCGTAGAGTGAATCTAGATGTGAGGCTGGATGGGGAAATATTGGAACAAGTAGAGTGTTTTAAATATCTAGGAGGAACGATAAGCAGGAGTGGAGGTATAGAAATAGAGGTAAAACAGAGTGTGTGAAGGAAGGAAAGTTTTCGGAGCAATGGGAAGTATGTGGAAGACGAGAAATCTCGGAATGAAAGTAAAAAGTGCAATGTATCAAGGAATTGCTGTGCCAACAATGATGTATGGGGCTGAGACATGGGCTCTGAAGAAAGAGGAGAGAAGAAAGCTGGATGTGATGGAGATGAGCTTCTTGAGGAGTAATTGTGGAGTTACTCGTAGAGACGGATTGAGGAATGAAGAGATACGTAGGAGAGTGGGGCAGCAGGAACATTTGTCAGCCAGAGTGGACAGAAGGGTGCTGAGCTGGTATGGTCATGTTGAACGAATGGGAGATGAATTAAGGCTTACAAAGAGAATATGTGAGTCAGATACAAGGGGAGATAGAAGGGCAGGAAGACCCCCACTGAGATGGAGAGACTGTGTAAGACAAGCTTTGGATGATAGAGGAATGACTATAGATCTGGCAAAGGAAGTGGTAATAAACAGGAATGAATGGAGAATGCTTGTGAATAGTTGAGTGGACACGTGGTCATTTGGGGGAAGGGGTCGGGCGCAAGTTGGACTAGATAATAGTCCATCAGGCGCCTGGCCCGGGGAGACGATTAATATGAAGGGTGCGCCTGGAAGTGTGGTGGACGGGCTTGCGGCCTCGGCTCCGTTGCATGTCTGCCTGCTGAGATCGGAACCTCTTCGGGTGGTCGGGGGCCGGGGGAGTGCTGGAGCGACCTTGGTGACCCTGGTCTCTGGGTCTTCTGGGTGATCTAGATATGTGTGAATTTGTGTTTTGTCTGTGTTTGTTCGTTGTTTTATGTTGTGTTTTGTTTATGTTGTGTTTCACGTGTTCCACGTGTTTTCGTGGAACACGAAAACTGTTCCATTTTCGTGTCCAGTCCAGATCTACTGTAGTCTATGGCCAAATGAATATACCTGTTAAATTTGGTGAAAATCCATCTAACGGTCTAGGAGGAGTTTCCGGACGGACGACGACGACGGACGACGACGACAGACAAGCTGACTGATGGTGCACAGTATACTGGCGGGATCTGTGTGCGCGATACCACTCTGCTTCGCAGAGTTAATAAATAAACCATACCCCCTATAACAATCCTATTTGTTCTCGTCTCATCCTCTTACACCTTTTTTTTTATCTCTTCACTCATGCTATTCTTTCTTCTTTGTCCTATTCCTTACTATTCTACATCGTTTTTCATAATCCTCACTCCTGTTTCCCTCTCTTCCCGTTCTCTTCCTCTCATGCCCTCTTCAACATTCCTTCTTCACTCTGTCCCTCTTGTCTTCCCTTTAAATTAGGGGACAGTGGTTATTTGTGTGGGTCTATTTATATAAATAAATATATATATATATATATATATATATATATATATATATATATATATATATATATATATATATATATATATATTCATCTATTCTGTAGTTGCCTCGTTAGATCTTCATCAAGCTTTAAATTATATATATATATATATATATATATATATATATAACCCCCCCCCCCATTTCAAGATAAATTTGTAAATATTTCGATGGTAAAATGTCCCGGCCGAAGGTCGTTTCTCTTAAAATTACAGGCTCGCTATTGCTCGCCAGGAAAAATTCGACACCTAAATGGCACGAAAGGTCTTGTTATTGATGTAGACATGGGACGAAAGCTTTTTAAATCGACAAATTAATGAGGCGAACGATATAAAATCTGAAAATTAGTGGGGATAAGCATCAGGAAGAAGGGGCCCAGAAAAACGACTCGTCTCCCCTTATAACCCATCCTTCCTTTTCTCTCTCCCATTTTTCTCCATCTCTTCCTGTACACTTCTCCTTTTCAATTTGTACCTCTTCCTTCGTCTTCTTCTTCTCCCTATTTTCCCCTCTCCTTTGTCTCGTCATTCGTCCGCTCCTCTCCTTCTCTGTCCCTTTCCACTCCTCCATCTCTCTCTACCGCTTCCTTCGCCTTTTTAATCTTACTCCTCCTCCCCCAACGAATCCTATATTTTTGCTCTCGTCCTTTCCTCTCTTTCTCCCCAGCTTCTCTTCTCTTCTCTTTCTCCACTCCCTCCCCCTTTTCCCTTTCCCCCGCGAAGGAAGACGTCTAGCCTAGTTTGCCCGCCTCCCAGATTGCGCCTCTCGGCCGTCTTTTGTTCACACCATTGCATCTGGGACAGGGATGGCTGCTTTCTTTGGGGGCTGAGGACATGAAATTATATCCTGGCCATTGACGCTGTTTTCCTTGGCTGGGACAGTTAATTATGGGAGGAAGCAAACTGTTTGAACAAATATATATTTGATATGACTTTGTTGTCGTTTATATTGATTTAATATGTTCCAGCAATATGAAATATGTTATATTTTGATATTTTTTCTATAAGAAAGAAAGCTATATTACTTTACTAAGTACTGTAAGTTTGTATTTCAAATCATTTGTGTATATACGGCATATATATATATATATATTTATTTATATATATACTGTATATATATATATATATATATATATATATATATATATATATATATATATATATATATATATATATATATATATATATATATATAATTATATATATATATGGATACAAATATATAAATATACAATAATGGTTGCAATATAGCCAAGTATACTGGGCAGCAAGAATTGAATCAAAGAAGGCTTTGCGTTTGTTTACTATGCTACTCTAGTGACAATGATAATTATTTGTAGAATTTCGTCTTCTATATCATCCAGATCTCATATCGGGTATTGGTTCACATCAATGGATTCAACTCTACATTCGCCTGCCCATCTCCTTCTCTGTTCCTTTCCACTCTTCCATCTCTACCGCTTCCGCTTCCTTCGCCCTTTTAATCTTCCTCTGGCCACCCTCGCCCCCCCCCCCTCCCCCACCCCCTGCAAACCTTGAGTTGAGCATTGTCTGCCATACCCATATAGCTTACTCTGACTGTTCCTTTCACTTATATATTTTTTAGATCTCAAGTGGCGGCGTCTTTCGTGGATTGACCTCCCTACTATAGTCTATTCGCTGTAAGTAGGCGAAAAATCATGACCTCTAACCTCTGTAACTCAATAACGACTAGAGTAATCAAGGTAATATTTCTACCATTTGGGAAGGGTCAGCCAGGGAATAGGTGTGAATATGTACATCCCATTTGCTTAAGCCCTTTTTGAGTTACAGAGGATAGAAGTCATGAATTCTCGCCTACATACAGCGAATAGACTATACCAACCTCTACTTTCCCTTCATAATTGTTAAGGGGCACAGGTCCCTGGGTGAGGGTTTGGTGTCCAGGGGGGTTCCTCACCCTATTCAGCCCCTCGCCTGGGAGCGGCTTCGGTCACCTGGGCTTTCTTAGTGGTAAAGCTGGGAGGGTTCTGTGGGGGTGGTTGGTTATGGCCTTGGCCTTGCTCGGGACCTTGGGGCTGTTCGTTCAGACAGCCTTGGGGGTTAACAACAACAACTCTACGATTGCCTTCTGGTTTAAAGATGAATAAGAAAGAACAATTATATAAGAGAGCCCTTTCAAACCTGCGAAGAATGTATATATTACCTCAAGCCTTCAATATCCCTTCATTCTTAACTGACTGCATACAAAGTGTAATCATGCAATAGTGTTTTCAGCATCGCAGTACACAAGATAATATTAACCATCTATTTTCCTGATTGTCTTGTTGAGATAACATAATTGTCATGTTCAATATTTCTATACATTTGAAGTCAGTGATCTCATGATGCATGATGATTTTTCGTGATTTTTAGTCGCCCCAATTTTTGCATAAAGACCATATTGTGGGAGTAAGAGAGTTTATTAATTTCTTGTTTTCACATACCTTTGGTTAAATAGAGGTAGTCTCTCAAACATCATGAAAACCAATTTTGCTTGCTGCTTGATTTCCTTTGTATTTCTTGTTGTCTTACGCTTGATGTAACGAGTCTCAATTTTCATCTTAGCCTTTTTACTCCGTGAGTCTGTGTCTTTGCTAAGTTGAGCAATCTCATTTGGCTATAATATAATGTTAAAAACCATTGAGGACTGAACTATCAATATACTGTATGCTTTACTTGTTTCCAATGATAGGTCATTGCTAAATACAGTTATCTGCCAGTCGCAAAAATACATTGTTTGGTGCATACCATTTAAACTGGTCATGAACTGAATGTTTAAAGATAATATTGCAGCCAAGCACTATATCGATATTTTATTAGGTGACGTAAAATATGACCTACTTTACGTCACCTAATAATACACCAACTTCTATTGATGAATCCACCATATTGCATTGTTTGCATACTTAGAAACATATGGTAAAACTTTTTCCTTATTTGTGAACAGCGAGATTGTTTTATACGTATGTCATATAACTAAGAGACATGTAATTAAGGGGACATGGGCCGGTTTTCTGGACCAGTTTCTCCTTCATGTTTAGCCCCATTATTTTTCAGATGTTAAGATGTTTGCCCCATTAGTTAGTCGATTTAAAGACCTTTTGTCGCATTTCTTCGTCAATATTTAGACCTTTCGTGCTATTTAGGTGTAGATTTTTCCCCTGGCGAGCAATAGTGAGCCTGTAATGTTGGAAGAACCGTCCTTCGGCTGGGAAATTTGTCTACCGAAAAATGTATAAATTAATCTAGAAGGGGGATCTAATGGATGTTTTTTTTTTTTTTTTTTTATGGAGGTCTATGGAGGAAACTAGAAAAATAATGAATACATGCAAAAATCGCCCAAAAAGTGAACTATCTCTTTTAAGTTCATCCAAAGAGTCATTAACTCTTCTTGTTCGGTCGGTAGCAGAGGCGTATTGGAACAATCATTGAAGGAAGTAAAGACGACAATTGTATAGTTTGCCTTTTAAACCCCCTTCAAGCTATAAAGACACGCTTCCCAAATCCCCTCTTCAAGGTAATTTTCTTCACTTTTCGGTAGAAAAATGTCATGGCCGAAGGCCGATTCATCCCAAGCTGCAGGCTCGATATCGCTCGCCAAGAAAACAGTATCTTATAATCGACAAACTAATGGAGCGAAATGGGGCGAAACGTGGACGATGGCGGTGACAGGGACAAACTGCCATTCACTTAACAGAGAAAACATTGTGCCCGGAGATTGGTTGGATTTCATTTAGTCCATGTAAGGCGTCATTAACTCTTCTTTTTGGTATTGGAAAAATCATTGGGAGGAATTAACGACGCCACAAATAGCAGCGCCGTAATAGTTTCTGGGAAGGAATGCCGTATGGGTGATCTTGGCCTCTTTGGCTAATGGACTCTTAACTTTATTAACCACTTCTGTACCGGCAACATCTTTTTAATCTTCTTCTAGCTATATTTAGACGATATTAATTTTGTTATCAGTTGAAGAAGGATTTGTGGTAGCAAAGAGGGTTGGGTGAGGTAGTGCGAAGTCTGTTGATTGTTGGAGGCCTTTTTTCAATTGAATGTAATCTTCTAATAGCAGCCCTAATAAAGTTAAAAGAACGGCACCGGTACTGAACGGGTTAACCCCTTCAGCACGATGACGCCCTTTTTATCTTTTATGCTGGCTAAAATTAGATGTCCTTATGCAGTTTAAGAAGGGTCTGTGTTATTCAGAGGGTTTATTGAGATTTGATTTACTCCTTTGAGTCCTTGAGGTAGATTATATGTCAAAGAAAATCGTATCATGGTAACCAGAATATGACTGAAACTACGTCATCGTGCTGAAGTGGTTGTTAATTAATGTATTCATATATATTTTTAGTTTCCTCGCTAGACCTCCCTCAACCTTAGAAAAACACTCCCTAGACACCCCCCCCCCCCCCCCCTCAAGATAAGCTTGTAAATTTGTCGGTACAAAAATTTCCGGAAGGCTGGTTCTTTTTATAATTACTTGCTCACTATCGATCGCCAGGAAAAAAACGCCACCTAAATGGCACGATAGGTCCTAAAATGTACAACAAAATGGAGCTAAAGGTGTTAAAATCGCCAAAGTAATGGGCCGAACGTCTTAAAATGTCAAAACTAATGTGGATAACCACATGGGAGAAAGAGGTTCAGAAAAACAGCCCATCTCCCCTTAAACTTCTAACTAAACGGTGACGCGGTTCTTTCTTCTTTTCTGGCTATCCTTAGACGATTTTATTCAGATTAGGAAGGCACTGTGGTAGTCGAAAGGTTAACTGAGGTGGACATTACATCTTTCATTCACAGAGGACCTTCCTAACCTGACTAACATCGTCTGGGTATTATTTTAACCCCTTCTGTACCGGCGACGTCTTTTAAATATTATTCTTGCTATATTTAGACGATTTTATTCAGCATATACATGGTCTCCAGCAATAGGAGCGTTCAATCTGTATGCAAGCTTGCCAGATGTCGCCAGATTCGCCAATTATCGTAATATAATGTGAACAAGACTAAGAAGGGTGTCAGTTTCTTATACAGTATAGTATAATAATTATTATGTTCTCTCCACCAACCAACTCTACTCCTAAAATCGATTAATGAAATTAACAGACACATGTGGCTATCATATAATTAACAGACACATGTGGCTATCATATATATTAACAGACACATGTGGCTATCATATATATTTTAGCTCACTACTTTATTGTAAATTTAAAATAAGAGAGCAGGACAAAATATTGTGTTGTGAAATAAATCCATTACAAAATGGTAAATACTGGTTGCAAAAAATAATTAGTATATGATTTACCTTATTTTGTATGCTAATGATGTATTTATAATAGTGGCATCTAAATTAAACAACGCTTTTATGATTAAATTGAAATTTCATTCAATTACTTATTTTTCTCTGAACAGGACTGCCGGACTTGAGAAGCAGCTAATTTTTTTATAGACGCTGTTGATTGGCTAATGGGTAGGAGTATGATTAGTAAATCAAGATATCTTCATTATTTCATATCTATTTTTTAAATATTTTAATTACGAGCAATTTCAACAATTGAGTCATGTTCTACAGTAATCCGCGAACACCATGGTATAAAATAGGTCACAAAAATACACAATTAACGTAAATATTATAAAGTGAACACAGACAAAATAAACACATGCGAACAATCACTAAGCTAAGCGAGAGAGGAGATTGCCCGCTGACACGGCTGAGTTCTCGAGGATATATCAGCCAATCAGGGGATGATATCCTAACTTGCTAACACCGTAGTGACTTACCCTGGTGTTAGGAAGTCACTGCATAATTTTATATTAAAAATGCAGGGGCTTGTGATTGGCTAAGGCAGGTGAGATGTAAGCCGAGACTCAATCAGTCTACAAATCTCGCTTACTTGTTGGCTTATCAATTTTTCTTTAGCTTGTGTTCACTTTATAATATCTATGTTATTAATGTGTTATATGTGATATATTTTAGCTCTCAAGGTTCGAATATCACTTTAGATTATCACATTATCATTAAAATTTATTACAATTTTAGAGTTTCAATAATATATATGGAATAATGAAGATATCTCAGCTTTATCAACACAAATCAATCAACAACCAATCATCATCTTCTGTATACAATATTATACTCTACAATGAAAAATAGAAATGTACTTAATTAAATATATATCCATTAGATGTAGGCTATCTGTTAAACACCATAATGTAGGAAAAATTAATCTAAAATGATACTTGATGTTTTGAAATCACAACAAAAGAGATATAGTAAGTATTAGCAATGTTCACATTTTATTATTTTATTCGTGATAAATTAAAGAATCTGGTGACATCTGGCAACTGTCTCAACAGGTTGAACGCTCCTTTTAACAGGCTTATAATCATCTCATTTAACCCTTTCCACTACCACATATCCTTCTTAAGCTACACAAAATCCTCTAATTGTAGCAAGAATATAATAGAAAAGACTTCGCCGGTACAGTATGGGTTAAGCTTGATGGAGGTCTAGGCAGAAAGCTAAATATAATAATAATAATAATAATAATAATAATAATAATAATAATAAAACATATAAATACATGAGCTGCTTGAGGAGTATGTGTGGAGTTACTCGTAGAGACAGATTGAGGAATGAAGAGATACGTAGGAGAGTGGGGCAGCAGGAACATTTGTCAGCCAGAGTGGACAGAAGGGTGCTGAGCTGGTATGGTCATGTTGAACGAATGGGAGATGAAAGGCTTACAAAGAGAATATGTGAGTCAGGTACAAGGGGAGATAGAAGGGCAGGAAGACCCCCATTGAGATGGAGAGACTGTGTAAGAAAGGCTTTGGATGATAGAGGAATGACTATATATCAGGCAGGGGAAGTGGTGGTGGACAGAGTGAATGGAGAATGCTTGAGAATAGTTGAGTGAACACGTGGTCATTTGGAGTAAGGGGTCGGGCGCAAGTTCGACTAGATAATAGTCCATCAGGCGCCTGGTTCGGGGGGACGATTAATATGAAGGGTGTGCCTGGAAGTGTGGTGGGAGGGCTTGTGGCTTTGGCTCCGCTGCATGTCTGCCTGCCGAGATCGGAACCTCTCCGGGTGGTCAGGGGCCGGGGGAGTGCTGGAGCGACCTTGGTAACCCTGGTCTCTGGGTCTTCTCCTGGGTGACCTGGATGTGTGTGAGTTTGTGTTTTTTATCTGTGTTTATTTTTTGTTTTATGTTGTTTTTGTGTTTTCCCTGTTCTTGCTCTGTCTTGAGACGGCTACCCCCAAAATGGGGATTGGGCCTGAGCATATAGATAGATAGATAGATAGATAGATAGATAGATAAATACATAAATAATCAAATGAAATACTCTAACCACATTCTCTGGGCCGAGTTCGTAATAATGGGGGTAGGGAGTTATCTCAAAGTAAATACACTCTTTATAATTATATAGAGTATAATTATATACTTTGAGTTATATTATCTAGTTCATTCTATAGTGGGGATTTAAGGCGACCTGACACGATCTATTTGTCGGGCAATTTTCTATAAGCAAGTGATTGGTTTTGCAGTATATCCAGGCATATTTTGCATTATTGTCGGCAAGTAGACTGATGGTAAATGATACTAGCAGACTTAAATATTATAGAACTTTAATTCAGAAGCGGCCAGACCTTAATTGCCCGTACAAAATTACAGAAAAGTTATCCATGCGACACCAACTTAAAAGGCAGGTTCACACATAGGCGAGTCGATGCGCGAGGCCAACGCGAGTCACACTCGTCGCATATCGCCGTTGATGGAGCCCGAACCCAACGCGAGTAGCAGCTGATGCGAGTAAACACGCATAGAACACGAATATAACACAAGTTTACACGAGTTTACATGAGTTTACACGAGTTTACGCGAGTGTTGGCGAGTTTAACACGACCCCAACACGCCCCGCCAAAATTTGAAAAATAACGTTCAAATTCCAGGGTACGAATAGTGTGAGTCTACACGAGTCTATGCGAGTGTAACATGAGTTTACACGAGTTTACATGAGTTTACACGAGATGAACGCGAGTCTACAGGAAGTTAACAGGAGTGTATGGGAGTCTAACATAAGTGTGTGCGGGTGTTGGCGAGTGTCAGGATACGTATATAAAGAGGCCCCCACTGGCACCATTGTTCACACCACGCAACACCACCACGGACAGATGTTACTCTGCAGGATACAGCCCAACCCACCCAGCCACCCACACACCATGTCCATCAGGAGGCGGAGAGCGGCAGCTGTGCTCGTACTGCAAATGCAGATGCGTCTCCTTGATCTAGAGGAGCTGGAGGAGAAGGAGGCTGAAGAAAGACGTCAAGGGGAAAGGCCACGAAGGAGAGTTTGGGCTAGGAGGTGGCTACTGAGACGGCCACACTTCGGTGTGTATGAACAACTTATGGAGGAGCTTAAGAGAGAGGACCCCAAAGGATTCCGGAATTTCTTACGTGTGGACGTCCACCTGTTTAGGGAGTTGGTGGCACGTGTCGGGCCTAGGGTAGAGAAGCAGGACACCTTCTGGCGGGAGGCTTTGTCACCTGGGCTGAGGATTGCAATCACACTCCGCTACCTGGCCACTGGTGACTCATATCCTAGCCTACAGTACGCGTTCCGTGTGGCCCGGAACACCATCTCCCTCATTGCAGAATACCAGGAGGAGGTTATACGTTGCCCCAGGACACCGGTGGAGTGGAAGGATGTTGCCAGTGAATTTGCCAAGCGCTGGGATTTCCCACATACCGTTGGTGCCATCGACGGAAAGCACTGCGCCATCAAATGCCCTCCAAATGCCGGTACAGAATTCTACAACTACAAAGGCTTCCACTCCATCGTGCTCATGGCTATTGTAGACGCCGACTACAAGTTGCTCTACTGTGCCGTGGGTAATCACGGTAGCTCCTCAGATGGTGGGGTCTTTATAAGAACCAATATCAGAGCAGCATTGGATGGGTGCACCCTGGGACTCCCTGCTGCCGAACCCCTGCCCAACGACGACACACCTGTTCCCTACTTCCTGGTGGGTGATGACGCCTTCCCCATGCGAAGGTGGTTGATGAAGCCACACTCTACCCGGCGACTGACTGTACCTGAACGGATCTTCAACTACAGACTGTCCCGGGCTCGCAGAGTAGTTGAGAACGCCTTTGGCATCATGTCAACCAGGTATGTGTTTGATTATGTGACATGTTTGACCAGAAATACAGGTATCGGTGATGGCACCTTACTAATATGAAGTATACTAGTCAGGTATTAAATATACATGCTCGTAACCATTCTCCCTATAATTAATATGGATTAATACATCTCCCCCACATCCACAGAGTGTGAGTCGTCCACGTCTGCAAGTCCAGTTTTAACTAAAAATGATCCTAACCATTATTTCCCTATTTAATATGAATTATACTATTCAGTGTTTAAATATACATGTTTTTTCTCTCCCTAATTCAGGTTCAGGTGCCTTCTCCACAGCATTGCCCTCCACCCGTTCTGTGTTGAGTCTGTGGTGATGGCGTGCTGTTGCATGCATAACCTTATGCAAATGAGGTACCCTAATCACCACGCCAACCTAGCGGACGAGGAGGCCCCTGAGACGCATGCTATCATCCCTGGTGGTTGGAGGGAGCTGCGGGACAGGCTGAATCCCCTCGAGAGACTATCCAGGAATGTCGTGACAGCCCAGGCCAAGAGGCAACGCCAGCACCTCACCGACTACTGCTCATCACCCAGGGGCAGTGTCCCCTGGCAGAACGACTTGATAGAAAGGTATGTATCCATATGTTGCCATTGCTTTCATTAATATTTGTGTAGTTTACATATTTATATTATGTTGTTAATCATGTTTGAAATCAATTCTACCTCATTAATATATATTCTCTATTTGTTATTCGCTTTTTATAAAGTCTCATATATTATGGTGTTCACCTTTTCCTATGTCGTTTTATAATGTTTAATATATAATATTTAATGTAAATTTTTTATTTATTTAAATTTCATGTTGGATATCAATCTGTATATTATTATTTGTCACCATATATCCTTTGCATATATTCCACATCATTATTTATGTTAATATCAATATTATTCCAGAAACCTATTTCAATGATATTATATGGTATTTTTTCTCTCTTCATTATTGATGTTAATATCAATATTATTTATAACATAACTTGAACTCATATTAACTTATATTTTTTCTCTGTTGACAAGTCTTTGCCATGTTTATAAAAAGAACGTTTCTTGACAATTTTTACACATAAACTCTAATAATATAGTTTGGATCCAAAACAACAGCTGGAGGCACATTAATATATTTTATTCATAAACATAGATATATAGCATGTTAATATATAGCCGAAAGTAATATAGTATGTAAATATATACCAGAAAGTATAGAAATAATAAGATATATTCATTATATGTGTAGACAAAGTAATATAGTATATAAATATATACCAGAAAGGATAGAAATAATAAGAAATATTCATTATATGTGTAGACATAGTATTATATATCCGTCATTCCCATCACTGGGGGGTTTATGACTTTATTATTATACACAAAGGTTTCACACATTTTCGTCATCCCCAGCCCCGGGGTGTTGACTTGGGTGTTCAACCTTGTTTATAGGAAGTTCCCTGGTGTTGGTGGCCTACTAGTAGCTGGGCTTGAGGGAACCGCTGTTGCAATGTTGGAGCCATGTGTAGGGGTAAGCGACCCCGTCCACCATTCATGTATATGTGCAGGAGACCTGAATGGCGTACCAGCCATCAGCTCTTGGAATGTGGGGTTTTTGAAGGCTGCTGGCATGCGTGATGGTCCTGGCTGGGCTTGCATCTGTGGTGGTGTGGTGTGCAACTGCGGGGGGCCTGGTGGTGTGGTGTGCAACTGCGGGGGGTTTGCTGGTATCGCCATCTGGGGTGACGTGGAGAGGGTGACCTCATCCCTGGCCTGAAGGACTTGCTGCATTATCCTCCGTGACAATATCTCCCCTACAGCGTCAGGGAGCCTCTCGAGCTGCTGCTCCAAGTACCCCACGAACTGTCCATACTTGGTCTCCTTCCCAGCCAGGGATGTCACCAGGCGTGACATGTCCTCCCGCATCGCCTCCCGCGTCGCACTCGCCTGTAGAAACAAGAGTATGCATGTTAAACACCTTTTGCACTTATAAAATAATACATACATGTCATGGTAAGTTATGCTAATAACCTTTTTATGTTTTTCTCCTCCAGATGCATATGTCTTCCTCTACAGGAATTGTTTGCGGTTTGCAGCGTACACGAACATAGGATTTATATTGATACTCTCGTAATGACAAATATACTCTCGTAATGACATATGTTAATGATTTCATATTTACCTCCACAGATGAGAATGCCTCAACAGACTGCCGCCGCTTGTTCTGGGTGCTGGACCTGGCAGTGGGAGTTATGTTGGTTGGAGGGGGCATGGCAGTGTCCTCTCCATCACTCTCATCGCCAATCACCTCCACATTCACCTCCGGCGAGACGTCCTCGGTCGGGCTTGGAAACTGAAACACAAAAACATTAATATATCCTATATAAATAAGACCTTAAACCTATTTTAGTATACTTAAATATATGTACTTTGACAATATAAATAAATATAAGAAAATACATCTTATGTGTACATGAAGCCTTCCATTATAAATGTATGAATTCAAGTATATATGAACAAGATAAGCATGATATTAACAGCCATGAATTAATATATGTATAAAATCATATATATGCACAAGTTAAGCACGTTATTAACAGACATTAATAGCCTAGGTATACATGGTTAAATAATATTTTCCAAATGTGATAGCGAACAGTTATTTAAGTATATATTGTTTTCACACATATTAGGTATGCTTATATTAGTTCTAACCTTAGCTGTGACCTTGGTCTTTACGCGGGAGATGTGCCCTTTGAGGAAGGCAAACTTCTGCATGATCCAGGTGTCCCTCTCTGATAGTGGCTTGCCCTCGAATGTCCCAGGTGTTCCCGCTCCACTCTTCATATCGCTCAGCTTTGAATACCCTGACCGCATGTTGCGGACCCAATGTGCCAGATTAGCGCCTGTGTAAAGAGTAATATTTATTAAGCAAGGCCCCTTTATATATATGATTTATATCCGTAATTTCACAGGCCAAACATGGGTTGATAATACATTATTAGTTAATGCTGTTAAATACAAGCGTAGAGGGATGTATATGATACTGGCAACACACATACATATATGCCAATTTAGCAAACTTTAACATAATAGTAATTATGTATTTCACGTATAAATCACATGGAATCAAACCAAGAACACAACATCAAGGTATTCAATCACTTATTACAATTAATATTTCATGCTGCATGTTTTGTTATGGGTACTTACCTGTGACATTAACACCCAGGGTAACAGCCTTCTCGTCGTAGGCGCGGAGTTTCCTGCCCCCGTATCTTTGTAGGCCTTGGCTTCGCTTCATATATAACATGGGGGTGTCCTTCACCCACTCGGCCAGCATGTCCTTAGTCTCGTCGCTCAAGATCACCCTTGTCAACTTATTTTTCTTAATGGCGCCATAACGAACAGGGCCCGCGCTGCCAGGGTGGTCAGGGGTATCACCATCACTGTCACTGAGGCTACCTTGTGTGTCCTGACTAGTATGAGTATCCTGACTGGTCTGAGTATCCTGGCTGGTCCGAGTATCCTGGCTGTCGTCAGCATCAATATCTCCATCAAACACGTCCATGTCCTCATGTCCACTGGGCTGGCTGTCCGGCACAATGTCATCAGAGTCGTCCAACTCTTGCGACGCAACAGGCCTCCTGGCAGGGGGTGCGATGCGGGGTTGTTCGGGAGGTGTAGCCTTGCCTTTCTTCACAACACCATCACCACCCTTCCGAGACTTGGTGGCCGCCACCTTCTCCTTGGGCAAAGGCATGGTGCAGGGCAGCGTGGTAGGGCAGGCAGCGTGGTAAGGCAGGCAGGTAGGGCAGCGTGGTAGGGTAGGCAGCGTGGTAGGGCAGCGTGGGTCGCTGTGCGGGCCGGGTCAATGGGTCCTTGCTGGGGTCATGGTGGAGAGTGGAGGAGTCACCGCGGGCGGTCCCTTTATAGAGGGTGTTGACGCGGTGGTGCCACCTACTCGCGCGGTGTTGCCAGCAGTCGCACACCACTCGCGTAGACACACGTTGGTTTCACCGTTACTCGCGTAGACTCACGTTGGTTTCGCATAGACTCGCATAGACTCACGTTAATATCGCGTAAACTTGTGTTTGTTTCGCATAGACTCGCCACACATATTGTGAAATCCAGACCACCACGTTGGTACTCTCGTTTACGCGTGTTACACTCGCGTTAACCCGTGTTAACTCGCGTTAGCGTCGTGTTGACTCCTGTTTGAGTCCTGTTAAACTCGCCTTTGGCAATATTGGTTGTTTACTATAGTATAGACTCCTGTTGTACTCGTGTAGACTCACGTATACCCGCGTGGACTCGTGTAAACTCGTGTAGACTCGCGATCATTAAATTTCTCAATAGTACAACGTGAATGTCACGCGAGTCTACATGAGTGTCACACGAGTCTACAGGAGTTTCCGCGAGTCTACGCGAGTCTACGCGACTCTATGCGACTTGGCGTCCTACTCCCACTTGACTCTCCAATTTTTGTGTCGGTACAAAATTTGTGGCCGCGTTCGCGAGTCTACGCGGTCCACCGTGAGTCCACGCGAGTCTGTGCGAGTGTCGGCGAGTGTCGGCGAGTTTGGGATAATCATTGGCGAGTGCAAAAATGTCATCACTCGCGTTGGAGTTGCGCTCCGACTCGCCAATGTGTGAACCCTGCTTAAGTCAAGTGAAACAAGTCCTACCCATGCCAGTACATATATACCGGTACACACATGACGGTACAAATATACCGGTACACACATACCGGTACAAAAATACACACATGCCGGTACACACATAGCCTACCGGTACAAACATACACACATACCGGTACACAGATAGCCTACCGGTACAAACATACACACATACCGGTACAAACATACACACATAGCCTACCGGTACAAATATACACATATATACCGGTACACACATAGCCTACCGGTACAAACATACACACATACCGGTACAAACATACACACATACCGGTACAAACATACACACATACCGGTACGCACATAGCCTACCGGTACAAACATACACACATACCGGTACAAACATACACACATAGCCTACCGGTACAAGCATACACACATACCGGTACACACATAGCCTACCGGTACAAACATACACACATACCAGTACTCAGATAGCCTACTGGTGCAAACATACACACATACACACACACACACACCGGGACATGGGCTACTATTCATATCATGTTACATATGAACAAGAAGCCTAGTTAAACCTATTTGGTCCGACGGAGATCTTTTTGGCCCCCGTGTTTTTCTCCATTAGTTTGGAGATTTTAAGACATTTATCCCATTAGTTTGACGATAACAACACGCTTCACCCTAATCAAGTGTTTTTTTTTTATAGGCGACATATTGCGAGCCTGAAACTTAGAAGAAATCTTTGCTGATTTATGAGAGAACAAATTGCTATGACCCAGTTTCTGCAAGAGTGCCATTAATGTCCACTTACTATATGTCCCTCATTAATGCCTCGGATTTGGCTATGGTAAAGGGAAGCAGGACAAAATGGCCACACTCTGAAATGGTCACAATTCGTAATGGCCACAACCCTAAACGGCCACGAACCGAAACGGCCATAGTCGTAAATGGCCACAAACCTAGAGTTCATGAATATGGTCATCAATCTCACGCTCCTCCTCTGCTGTTTCCCTGATAGAACTGAGCCAAGCTTCTTAATCCAATTAGACAAAGGTTGTTATGAAGTTGAAATAATTATAAGAACATAAGAAAACGGGAGTCTGCAGAAAACCGATTGGCCAACACAAGGCAGATCCATCTCACACCCAACCCTAATTATAAGGCTTAATTATAGGCCCAACTAACTAACACCATGAGGACCAAACTCACGAAAACGGTCAGAGGTCAACATAAGAAAACGGGAGTCTGCACACATCCAGCAGATCTCCCTCACTCCCAGCCCATCTAGTCCATAATTATGCCTATCTTTATTTTTATTAATTTCACCACAACACCAGACACCCCCAATGAAATTAATTAAAGTATATATGATCCACCGGGATTCGAACCTGGGATATCACACACAGATTTTTGCCACCTTAACCATTACACCACCAGGACGGTTAAAGGTATATGCACACGCCTACGACTTATTATCCATTCTCGAATACTGGATATTAACCCTCTCGCATTCTTAGGACGCGATCGCGTCATAACGCCACCACCCCAAGAGTGCCCGTATGATTCAATCGCGTCATAATGCCACCTGTAAGTTAGAAATATTCGCCAAAAATAAGTTTATGACTCGATTTTGACGCAATTTGGACTGGTAAGTTAGGTATCACTAAGTTACAAAAGGAAGTATCTAGCAACCCCATAGCGTCCCTCTCTGAGGAGCCCAGGCCTTTGTAAAGTCAGTAGTTTCCCGGCCCCCAGACTGTGAGGCAGGGTCCCGGCCCTTTAACCCTTATTTAGCGGGTGGTAAGGTATTTTACACTGTACCGCTCAGCGGGCATAATCCCGAAATATTCGCTCAATTTCACTCGCCCTAGTGCCGTTACTATGGCTCCAATGCGAACGAAACGATCATTTTTGGAAAGAGCAACTCTTTGTCTCCCCATATAAGTCTATGAATGGATGTTATGAATGAGTCTGGAGGGTGGGAAGAGGTGAGGAAGAGGAGGTACTTTTTGGTCTATTTCCCGGGCGCGTTCGGTTGCGTTCGCTTTGGCCTGACTTCGGCCTCTCGCGCGTCTACTATTCCTTCGGTAATCGGTCTTATTTTTCTCTTATTTCTCCTTATTTCTGTATTCTCTCTCTCTCTCTCTCTCTCTCTCTCTCTCTCTCTCTCTCTTTTTATTCTCTCTCTCTCTTTCTCTCTCCTTTCTCTCTTCCTCATCCATATATGTATTTCTCATTATTATTTTCTCTAACTAATCCCTCTATTTCATTTATTTGCTTGTAATATTTCTGTATTATTATATCTTTTTCATTCTTTCTTCAGTTCAGTTTCTGTATTCTCTCTATACGGTGGGAATGGTATTTCGTATGAGGGATGTGCAGCACAAATATTCAATCTTTCGTTGTTTGGTTGTTTGTATTACCGTAAGAAATTTACTGAACGCCTGCAAATAATACGCTATAAAATGCTTGCAATCAAACTCTCAAGCAATTTCAAGGTCACATGCAATTATAAATGTAGGCAATAGGTAAACCCAGAGAGGAAGAGACAAGAGAGAGAGAGTGTCGTGATAATATAACAATGTTACATAATTATGTATCATATATATATGAAAAAATAATATATACGGTAGGCCTACATCTGTTCCGCACAATCATATAATGCCAAGCACAAATATTCAATCTTTCAGTGTTTGTATTACCATAAGAAATTTACTGAACGCCTGCAAATAATACGCTATAAAATGCTTGCAATCTCTCTATTTTCTCTAATCTCTCCCACTCCTCCTGTCTCTCTCTCTCTCTCTCTCTCTCTCTGGCTCTGTCGCTTTCCCTCTTCCTCATCCGTATTATGTATTTCTCATTATTATTTTCTCTAACTAATCCCTCTATTTCA
Source organism: Paralithodes platypus (assembly GCA_032716605.1). NCBI lineage: Eukaryota > Metazoa > Arthropoda > Malacostraca > Decapoda > Lithodidae > Paralithodes > Paralithodes platypus. The sequence goes on along the minus strand of CM064480.1, from coordinate 47,113,444 downwards.
TTTATTTGCTTGTAATATTTCTGTATTATTATATCTTTTTCACTCTTTCTTCAGTTCAGTTTCTGCATTCTCTCTCTCTCTCTGTTTCGCTTGCTTTGCAGGAATTTAGTTTTTGTTTTATATATAATATATAATAATTTACTTATCATTACTTACTATATCGTATAAACAATAGTAGGTAGCCAACTTACCATAATACCGATACACCAAACCGATCCGCATGCGGTTTTGTTTATCACCTGTATACTAAAGTGCCACCGTTATCGATTTTCTTGGAGCCGACTCGAGCGGGAGGGTTACCAATTGAAGTTAAATCCGCTAGCATATATTGTTAGATGTAAGACATGATAAATACCACTAGAAATATGAATTGGCAAAATCCATATAATATCACTTCGATATTGTTCTGAAATTTCAAAACAAAACCGCTAGTGTAAGTCATTGCTGCTAGATCGAAGTAAAGGTCTCTAGATCTAGCGGAAGTCGCTATACGTATTGGCAGTACTGCACACTCATTAATTTCATTCATTCATTTTCTATTGAGCTCGTCCTGGAATCTTTACGACTCTGAATCTTACGATTGCCGACGGCGATACGTTGTTGACATTGTTGTTGATGTTCCAGTGGTGGGATGAACAAAATATTTTCCTTGTCCAATAATAGCTATTTCATAGTCCCACAGGACTTATTTTGATATATTTATCAAATTTATTGAATGCCTGAAAATAATACGCTATAAAATGCTTGCAATCAAACTTTCAAGCAATTACAAGGTCACATGCAATTATAAAAAGGTATATTGTAGACCACAATCTACGCCAAGCTTCGTTGTTGCTTGTATTATCGTGAGAAATGTACCATACACCCTGGTTATCGTGAGAAATTTACCGAACGCCTGCAAATAATACGCTATAAAATGCTTGCAATCAAACTCTCAAGCAATTTCAATGTCACATGCAGTATAGGTAGACCCAGAGATGAAGAGACAGACAGAGAGAGAGGGGATGTCAAAAACATCTGCTAGGTGTGATTTCCCCTGGGAGGGAAGAGATTAGTTAGGGGCGTGCCCTGGCCTACATCAGACAAAGAGAGTACAAAAGAGTACAAACAAAGAGAGTGAGACAGAGAGAGAGAGAGAGAGAGTCGTGATAATATAAAAATGTTACACATGTATCATATATATGAAAACATAATATATACGGAAGGTCTACATCTGTTCTCCACAATCATATAATGCCAAGCACAAATATTCAATCTTTCGTTGTTTGTATTACCGTAAATTTACCGAACGCCTGCAAATAATACGCTATAAAATGCAAAGGAATTTTCTTGTAGAGTGCAATTTTGAGGACGTAATGTGCTCTGAGAGAGAGCGGAGCGGTGATTAGGAGCATATATTACCTCAGACCGCTCGCCACACAGGGAATTATATAAGGAAATTACCGTATTTTAGGGTTTTTCACTCGTGTTTTACGATCGTTGAAAGACAACCAGTGATCGTAAAAGGATGGTTCGGGTGTCATTGGAAAGCTCAATTTACGCACTTTCAGGATACATACTTGTATTACGCTCTGGGTCTTGTTTATGCATGAAAAAGAGCACGGAACAACCCCATTTAGGGTAAAAAAAAACCCCGCTGGGCGGCACAGTGAAATATACTCCACCAGCCGCTCGTAAGGTGATAAAATGCTTGCAATCACATTTTCAAGCAATTATAAAATATAAATTGTACTTACCAACACCCACACCAGTATGTTCTTCGTCAGGAACGTCTCCAATTTGCTCAAGGGTCTGTACAATATCAACCACAACATCCACCCCACGCAAATTATGCTTGGGGTGAAAGCCTATGATCGGGTTATTTTCGTCTTCAGAGTCATCCACACTACCAAAACTCTCACCCAGACCTTCGACGGTTTCATCCAACAACTTATTAGAAAGTTATGAAGAGGTCAGCATGATATCTAGTTCCTGGGTGGTAAGCCGGGCGTGGTTAGTAGGGTGGCGCGACGCACTAGGGATGGCGGCCACCGAATCGAACACGGGCAAATCTTGACCTTCCATTATGGCTGCTTGAGGGTCACTTAGTCACGGTCACACAGTGGGGATGTGTGGGTGGGCCCTTGTAGTACACCGCCTGACCACCAAGTTTCGCTTTCCACCTAAATTAGGGCGGGAATACGCCCACGGACTTAAGTCCGACCCCGCCATTTAGTCCAATTTTCTCGTATCGGACTTAAGTCCGACCCCGCTAAATAAGGGTTAAATTCTTGGTTCCCTCCCTCTGGCCCACCATGCCTAGCTATAGGCAGGCAATTATGGATTATTTCATCTACCCATTGAAAGTGTTTAGTGAATTATATATGTATAATATAAGATGTTACTTGTGACTTTTGGTGACTGAGGGGAGTGAATCTTGGTTAACCCCTTGAGTATTGATGCAGTTTTGTCTAGGTATCATTGATGACTTTACACTATTTTTTGCTTGAAAGACAAATATATTTTTCAATAAATACTGCCTACGAAATAAATACATTATAATCACGAAGATGTCACAGGAATGCTTACAGGAAGTATGGTAAGTACTCTATGGAATTTTAGTTTTGTTACAGTATATATTATATATATACTATATATATATTTTATATATATTATATATATAATATATAACATCCCCAAGGTTCCGAGCAAGCCCAAGGCCAATAATCGAGTATTTATATTATTATTATATTTTTTATTTATTTTATATATATATACCGGGTATATATATATACTGTATATATACCGGTATATACTGTATATATATATATATATAAATATATATATATATATATATATATACCGGTACATATATTCTATATACATATATACAGTATATACCGTATATATATATACAGTATATATACTGTATATATTTTTTTTTTTCTTTTTTTTTTAGGAGACAATGAACGGAGGAAGGAAAAACACAGATAAAACAAAAAGGTCCATGTGCCTAAAGGCATCCTCCATTCATAAAATGTTTGTAACAACTGGATTTAAACATTTGTAGATTGTAAGTTTGTGGAAAGCAATTCGAGGGAAGTGAATTCCAAAGAGTAGTAGCTCTGGGGATAAATGAATTCTGATAAGCAGAAGTTCTGCATTGTGGAGGAGAAAGTGTAAATTCATGGGCGCTCTCAGCTGCCCTAGTTCTACGGGGAAAGATGTGGAGAGGCGGCACAATTGAAGCAAGTTCCTCGGAACAATTGCTGTGAAAATATCTGTAGAATAATGCAAGGGATGCAACGTTTCTTCGTATGGATAATGTAGGAAGGTCCTGTGTGATTGCAGGGTTATTGATTAATCTAATAGCTTTATTTTGAATTTTGTCCAACTGCCTCAATGCAACCACTCCACTTCCACCCCACAGAGGTGAACAGTAATCCATCTGAGAACGCACATGACTTTTATATATCACGGCCAACTGCTCGTCAGTGAAGAATTCTCGAACTCTGTACAGGAGTCCCAGTTTTTTAGAGGCATTCTTAGCAATACTTCTAACATAATGTGTCCAGCTCAAGTTAGTAGTTAATGTTACACCCAGAATGTCAATACTAGGGGAAGTGGGAATATTTACATCATTAAAATATATATGGGAGTCAGTGAGATTCTGTCGGTTAGAAAATTGAATGTATTTGGTTTTCTGTGCATTAAAGGAAACTAGATTCTTTTGTCCCCATCCATTAATTCTAGAAAGGTCCTGGTTCAGAGAAATTGAAGTGTTTATTTTTGAATTTATAAGATCGGGTTGGGTGAAAGAATTGGTAAATGTGAAGGAACTGTGGAGTGTTGAGTCATCTGCGTAAGAATGTATTGGATTATGAGTGGTAGATATGAGATCATTGATATGAATGAGGAACAGAATTGGGGCCAAAACTGATCCCTGGGGAACACCAGCATTTATTGAGTGAAATTGAGAATAAAGGCCATCTACCATTACACATATTTTTCTGTTATGAAGATAAGAAGAAATTAGTGGAACTAATGATGCAAGGCCGTAGTGTGACATCTTCGACAATAAGGATTGATGCCAGACTCTATCAAATGCCTTGTATTCCAGTGCTATTGTATGTGTTTCACCATGTTGGTCTGTAGCTTGGTTGATTTGATGCGTAAGAAGGCAAAGCATGTCTGCAGTTGATCGACATCGTCTAAAACCATATTGCCTATCACTGATTAATTTATTATTCTCAAGATGCTTAATTATGTGATTATTTAATATAATTTCAAAGACTTTACCAAGAGTGGAAGTTATAGCTATTGGTCTGTAGTTTGATGGATCTGAAGAGGCACCTTTTTTAGGAACTGGATGGATGTTTGCTTCTTTCCAGGGTACTGGGAAGCATGAGGTATGAGTACACAGACGGAAATTTTTTGCCAATACAGGAGCGAGCACCAAGGAGCAATTCTTAAGTACTATTGGAGGAATTTCATCTGGACCAGGAGCCTTATCTACTGAGAGATTCTGCAAAATAATTTTGACATGTCTGGTGTGGATCTTAAGTGAGGGAATTTCAGGCGAATTAAAATTAAGTACAGGGACATCTTGATTTATTTCATCTAAGGTTGAGTTGGTGGATATATATATATAGATATATATATTTTGTTTTTATTCCTGTTCCCCAGGGTGTCTAGCGGATCAGCCCCAAGGTCCCGAGCAAGCCCAAGGCCCATAATCGAGTATTTATATTATTATTAAAATGTTATCTTATTTATAATTATATTTATTTATTTTATTTATATATATTTATATATATATTTTATTTATATATATATATATATATATATATATATATATATATATATATATATATATATATGTATATTACTTTATTTGTGTGTACAATAGAATTATTTCTGAATTTATTACATGAAGATAACTTGGCTTTCTTGTTTTCTTTTTTCACTGTCAACCCAGGAGCCATTTCCCTTCTTGTTGGAAAGGGTTGTGGCCCTACCAGGTAAGTAAAATTGACAACCTTCATGACTGACATGTGTTCTATGAACATTATACAATTATTGGCAAGGAAAATTATATAAAAGTGTTGTACATTGTGGCAAAGATATACAACTGTATAAACATTCTCATATATTTACGTAACAATAACAATGCATGGAAACAATTGCACATAGCTCGCGAACCAATTACGCTATATTATTTTGGTTTTAACACCTTACGAGCGGCCTATGCGGTTTATTTATGTGTACCGCCCAGCGGGGTGTTTTTAGCCAAAATAGGGCTGTTTATGTGATCATTTTCATGCCTAAATAAGACCCAGAACGTAAAACAAGTACCTATGCCTGAAAGGGCATAAACAGAGCTTTCGAATGACACCATAACGATCCTTGTATGATGGATAGTTTTCTTGCAATAACCGTGCAACGCGAGTGCAAAAAGCAGGTAATTCGGTACTTTCGGTACATAATTGAGTATGTAGCGAGTGAGAGAGGGAGGAGGGAGCTGAGATTTGTGTCAGTAGGTTCGCCGCGGTGGTCTGGAGCAGTCATACGCTCGCTAGTCTCCTGCCACCACTTGTCTCTCTCTCTCAGCCACATTACGTGCTGAAATTGCCACTCGAGTTATGTCGAGCGCCGCCACATAGTCCAGCTTTATTTAACTCGACTTATGTTGCTCGCCGCTAATTAAGGGTTAACCATTAGAAAGAGCATAATTTTCCGATTACGGTGATATAAACAGTTATATATGTATCCAAGCAAATAAAGCAACGCCGAGGTGGGGAACAGCTCGGAACCCGGCTAGCGTCGGCGGAACGGGGACGAGTGAAGCGTCAATATTCGCATTTTGGCTCTTCATTTCAAATATTCATAGAGTAAAAAGTATTTGTCGTACGAACTTCTAGTTTTTTTATTCTCTTCAGCATTATCTGCCGTATTCAAGCAGCCTAAATTTAGAACCATAGACTTCGTAACAACGAAATAATTCGAAAATGTTATAAACCATATCATGAAAAGTCATACTTTTTTTGTTTTCGGTCACTGCTTGAAAACTATTAGAGATAGACAATTTCTGTTTTCAGATTTGGAAAGAGGAGAAAAAATACTATATTTTGAGCAAATAACAATATATGGTCATCACTCACAATTTATTGATAGGGTGGTGTGAAGACAATTGCCCGGGAAAAACTTATATTCCGGAGTTGTTTACACTTTCATATTGCGATTTTTTTACATTTTTTTGTTTTTATAATGTAGTACAGTTATTCCTCTTTCCATTGACATATGATATATCACAATAAACAGCATTCTGGTGGATGAAAATACAGAAAAACACAAGACTTCGAAAACTCGCCCAGCCTGTTATTTCATGGCAAAATAAAGAAGGGCTGACAGTTTTCAATCAATTTAAGTTAGGGGATGCGAGAGTGTTAATCTAATCATGGTCATATTCCCAACCGCGCTATGGTAGCCTACTGTTTAAGTGAGAGGAAAGAATATTCATGGGGCACAGATCATATAGACCGGCCTCTCAACGAAATATCCCTGTACCTACTAATAATCTTTATTTTTATTAATTTCACCACAACACCACACACCCCCAATGAAATTAATTAAAGTATATATGATCCACCGGGATTCGAACCTGGGTTATCACACACAGATTTTGTATATCTTGCGGCTCTCTATCGTTCTTGATTCCACCACATCACTCGGTAACCTATTCCACTTGTCTACAACTCTGTTACCAAACCAATACTTGCTTATATCTGTTTAAACAAAATGTATCTAGTTTGAAACCATTTGTTCAATTTCTTTCACTATCACTGAGCTTCAGTACATTTTTCATGTCCCCTTTTTTTATCCCACTAACCCACTTGAACACCTCTATCATATCCCCTCTAACTCTGCGTCTTTTTAACGAATGTATGTCTAATTTCTTCAACCTTTCTTCATATGGAAGATTTATTATATTATGTATAATGTTTGTCATTCTACGTCGTACTCTCTTCAAAGAATCTATGTCCATTCTGTAATAAGGACACCAAAATTGAACAGAATAATTCATATGGGGTCTCACTAATGAGAAGTGAATTTTAATATAACATCAGCAGTTCTGTTACTCACACTCCTAGAGATGAACCCGATAATCCTGTTTGCCTTGTTACGAACGCTTATACACTGTTTCTTAGGCTTCAAATAATTGCTAACAAACTTACCCAAACCTTTCTGACAGTCTGAGTTTTCTAATTCCATATTAGCTAGTTTATATTTTGCATTTCTATTCATCTTCCCTATCTTTAATATCTTGCATTTGTCATTAGCAAGATTATTTGAAAGCGCAATACTGTATAATTATACTTTCACATAATTATTTAGTATGATGATTGTAAATTTGTAATGTTTGGCACAATACAATTAAATTAACGTCACTACATTATACATACACAGGTATACATGCATGCTCAAATTTAAAGTCCGAGTGCTCCACACAAAGTGTGGTTCCGGTTTCACGTCCTAATGGCGGGGCTCCTGACGGCCCTGTTCAGAGCTACCTCACTTGTATGGTTTTATCATTGAAGATCAGACCATTAAATCTGATCCCACATCTATTTTGGTTTGCCCCTTGGTGCAGCTCCCTCCACGTTCACTGGATTGCATCTTTTCACCCAACTTAGTTCATCTATCCTCTCTACATGTCCAAACCATCCAAGCCTGCTAGTATGCATCTCATCGCTGATATTCTTGATACTAACCGTCTCCTAAGCTTGCTATTAGATATCCTATCTTGCAGTTTAGCCGCACACATCCTTCTCACCAAACATATTTGGTTAAATCCGCTTTGAGAGGCCACGTTTATGAAGCATATGTCACTGCGCTTCTACCACATGAAGCGTACAGCTTTTCTTTCAAGAGGAGAGGGAGTCTTGTCATGGTAATTAGTGGCAACAATTGGCTGAACTTTCCCCAGCCGCATCTAATTCTGGTGATAGTGGCGCCATCAGCCCCATCACGGCAGAGATGGTATCTCCCAAGTAGCAAAACTTGTCCATCATTTCCAGTGCGTCATTGCCAAAGTTAACACTTTCTAGTTGGTCATTGAACACAAGTTCACATTTACATACTATGAATACAAATTTCTCAGCGTCGGACATCTTCCTTGGTAGAGGTCCCTTTGTTCTACTGCAGCGCTTCTTCCCGTGGAGCTGCAGGCGCTACATTGAATTGAATTTGCGCCCACCCCTTTTCTGTATAGTGCGCGTGGGTGTACACCACTGTTTTCTACCTTTCCAAACCCGAATCTACTGTATGAAATATTTATAGTAATGGAAAAGCCTTCAGATATCAAAACGGAAATCTAAAATTATTATTGTGACTTTACTTGGACTTTTGCATTTGAAGTATATCGTTAATTGAAAATATAATTTTGTTTGTCATGGCAGGGCGATCATAAACAATACTTTGTGCATCTCATTTGCAGTTGTTTGGGTATGATGAAATTCAAACAGGGTAATCAAATTTCGAGTCCGGTTAAATATAATAATAATAATAATAATATATATATATATATATATATATATATATATATATATATATATATATATATATAATATACAAATACATATATATATATATATATATATATATATATATATATATATATATATAATATTTAAAATACCAGAAATAAAGATCACCACCATGCCATAACAGACCAGCCGGAACCAGAAGGGATGAATGGAAATAGAAGGAGAGACCACGATAAAGGAGAGAAACAACACAGAAAATACCCCACCAAAGAAAACGGCTAAGAAGAATGGGAATACCATCAAGGCGGAAAAAAACACAAAACAACAAAGAAGAGAACAAACCACACCATCCAGGGCGACCACAGAAGAAAAAAGAAAGGAAAAGGGAAACAACAAAAGGAGAAGCAGAACTCTCCTAAACAAGTCAACGCCAAACAGCAACCTCAACCACTAACAAGCGAGAAGATAAAGGAAGGATGGCAACAACATGGCCGCCCAAAACCACACCTAGCCCCGCCCCACCTCAACACTCGATAGGCAAGAATTGCCACCATAAACCATGCTCTGCCACCCACCCCAGGAAAAACAATATGAGTAACTATTGTTACGACCGAGGCTACGAATAAAACAAGGGCACTTAATGATTGGACTAGTAATAGGGCACTATGCAACAATGGTACGCTAGATCCAAACCCTTGAATTTATATGACGGTGAACAAAACACCTATACCCTCCAGAGTTAATCTGCGATAACGGGGTATCCTTAACTGGGCATAAATGTACTCTACTTCAGGCTAACCCACACTGGTATAGCCTGATAACAAACAAGATGCAAGTTACGTTAAAATGCATAAAAGGGAAGCTATGGAAAGATCAATTAAATCACTGCAAGATTTAATACAATAAAAAAAATGCTTCACTATAGTTACTCTAAACAACAATAAACTCTTCACTCCTATCTGAAAGAAAGTGAAGTATAGTCCTACAGCATAGACCTGGAAACTTATGAAGAAAGTCTGATGCTCATAAGATGCTCGTATCTTAAATTATATAAAGGCAGGAGGCAGGACACCATACGTGTAGACTGAATACACTAAAAGATAGGACATACAATGTTAACTGACACAGGAATACTATAAATGCGCAACGGCAGTAATGCTCGACACTAAAAGAAATACTTCCTCATCAACGAAACAGTCTGCTATGGTTGTGCAACTCAACAACAACCTAGACTAATAAATGCTGTGAATAATAATGCATACATATCATAAAGAGCTCATGTCCTAACTAGTGTCTGCTCGGCGAATAAAGTCTAGCTGGGATATCAAGGTTAGGAAACTGTGGCTGAGCAAGACATATGGTTCATAGCCTAGCGTTGTCCTTAAGGCGGTATGATTAAAGTTACGTTAATGATGGGGATGCTCTCTTGGTAGATCCAGATCTCAAGTATCTGGTTCTACCCTGGCGATCCCTCTAAAGTCAAGCAAAGAGGCAGCACTGTGTTCTAAGGTAGTAGGCAAATGCCCTCTTACAACACGATGCTGCACTTGCAAAAGGCACAACCAAAAGGACAACCTAGGCTACCACAGAAACCGTCGAAGTCGTGTAGGTATAAGCAAACCATACACACATCGCTGACAACGACAACAGAAGCCTTATCCCAGTCTAGCATTAAATAACCCAGCAGAGCACTAAATCAATAATGGAAACACACACCGAGTTCTTAACCTCTACTAACTAAGAACCCTCAAACCTATTCTAAGTACATGTAAATATCTCAGAGAGTGACTCACATAATATGATGGGCCGATATGAAATCGTGTGCAGAACCCAAAGGGAGTGCTGTGACGTTAAAAGATTAGAGGAATGAAAGAAAAGAAGTTGAGTAAGAGAGACAGTATCAGAATGGTGGAGATATGGGGGACAGTTGTAAAAAGGATGTTAGTCATGTGCGTCCCTAGCCTGCTCTGAAGAAGGCAGCTTCTGTGGACCCACATGCATACAAGAGCCCACAAAGACGCGGTGGTCGGCCAATTACGGGCCGAGAAGTCACAAGGCAGCAGGTGTCACGTGACACAGCCAAACACACGAGCCAATCAAGAGGCGTGAGAAGGCACGCGCACGAGCCTACGAGCGGGGGAGGCAGCACATGTATACGCACGCACACACTACCACCCCACTGCCTATATTGTTCTCTCTCCTTAACTATATACAATGCATGTTATATTCTATTCATGATATAAAATACTTCCCGTTGTCACAGACGAAAATAAAGACCACCACTGGACTGTCTGTAACAATGCAAGTACTATGAAAGAAAGAACAGTCTCTGATAACTGTAGCCCATTTCACTGCCCTGGCGAGCGCTAGCGGCTAACGGGAGGCGATTCTGCCAACGCTGGTAGGCGTCACACTATCAACACTTTCGGAAAACAAAAGAGGAAAGCAAAACATAATCAAATGAGCGAGGGGCAGCATACCCAAATCTTCTCCCTCCAGATGCGCCGCTCTTCCGCGCAGGTTTCCCACCATCATTACAGGAATTTCTAATGGGCCTGCCTCAACCCCCTAATCCCCCCTTACACGCACCTATAACCTTCTGACCTCCTCCAAATACCAGCCCTTGGACATAGCAGCACACGTCATGACCATCTCGACGAAAAAAAGGTAGAGTCAGCAATTTGAGGACTCGCACTACTTGCATGCAAGATTTGAGCCTAATAATAACCTCTCATTCATTCGTGTATTCATGCCATGGCTCTCTACCTTATTGTTTGAGAGTTCTTTACCCTACTAGGGAACTTTTGTGCTTCCACACCATTGTGTAGGAATAACATTTGGATCTCTCTTAGGCTGCAATTTTGACACTGAAAGTAGCACAGAGGGCATGCCACAATTACACTTTCAGTATCAATCCAGTACTCTCAAAAACTCTTGAAGAAGTTTTTGCCATGGCAAGACATTTCCAATGGTTTGGGCTTTGTGAGACACCGTCTGACTAACGGCACTCTGCATATAAAGTCCATACTGCATATGGACAGAACCATGGTCGAGGATATAATATAATGTTTGTAGAAAAGCTTAACAACCGACCCCTGGGTTCTTTGAACACTCTTATAAAGGTCAGAGGCAGATTGGGAAAGTTAGTACGATCATGATCTTACTTCTTCCCCACGTTAGCCCGATACCTAGTTACTTTGTCATGACACGAGCGACTCTGTATTGAAGACCCTACACCACGAGTACCGAAACAGAACTTCACCAATGACTAGTATAACGGTCAGGATAGTCGAGCAGCCATAGCTAAAGACATGTCTAAGCTCATGCTCGCGTTCATCCGGTAGTGCGCACCCTGTGCCATGACATAAGGAACTACTATTAAAGGCCCCATACCAACTAGTCCATCAGTATTCCTACCCCATTTATTACACGGCAGGACCACCTAAGCAGCTTGACAGGGCCAAGAGAAAGGACTCGGCTATCAACACTTGGACCACCAGTGCCAGTATCTCCAAATCTACTCAGTGTTAGAATTGGAGGGTTGAGGGAGTTATATTATTTCAACCACCAGTGCTAATTAACTGTGTCTCCGATATGTATGCAAGTGTTAGAATAGGAGAGCTAAGTGAATTCTATAGGTCTGTCGTGGATCCTCACCCGTGCTAGGCATATTTATATTGTGATTAGTTCATGTATCAGTGTAAGGTGTATTATTGTGTTTTGTATTAAGTGATCATTAATGGCCTGATACTGACCACCACCCTTAGCAGCCATGGGTCGACCCTGACCTGACAACCATGCCAAAGCCCCGTCGCCCACCTTGAACAACTGAAGCAACGAGGCCAACGGTTTACTCACACTCAAGTGACCTGCCAGCGGAACATCGTGCACAGCATGAGTTGTGAGGCCTGGGTGCTCGGCACAAACAGTGGGGTATGAACCGAGCAGGTGCTGGATCGGTGCACACTGCTGCTCAGGCAGGTGCTCAAGCGCTTCCACAGCCACCTGACTCGTGTTCCCCGCCCACTGCTCCGCCGAGACATGAAAATCCCAACTTTTCACCACCTGTGCCTCACTGCCCACCTCTCCTTCTCCACCTTGGCCGCTGCAGACCAACACAGGGACAGTAGGCTCCTCAGGTGGTTGCTTCACAAACTCCTTTAACAGGTTCACATGACATGCTTCCCCGTCCTCATTGAGTTCAATAGCCCCATTCCCACAACTCTCAAGACTAGGATCTTCTAGTTGCACCTGGGAACTACTCTGTCGCGGAGTGCCATCACGCCCTACCATGTCACTAGGGGGGACAGGTTCTGGGGCCATTCCGGAGCTCAAATTTGGTGCAAGTACCGAGTCACCAAGGAGTGTCGCTGGGTCCAAACTCTCAACCCGACCACCAGCCTCGACTTTCTCCTTCCGACCCTTCCTCCGCTGGTCTGAAACCTGGGTACTAGGCTGTGACACCTCAACGGACTGAGAACTGGTGACAGCACACGCCATCTGCTGCGTCTGGCATCTCTCGAGCCCCTCTTGCCCCTCCCTACTCGTGTCGGCCACCCTCTCGGCAACGACTAAGGGTAGAACCTCGGAAGTAGGCACCGCAAATTCGTTACCGAGAAGGAGGTCGACCCCCTCAACTGGCAATTTCTCCACAACACCCACATCCAACTCCCGTGTCACACCGTCCACCTCAAGCTCCACTCTGACCAGCGGGTAAGACCGCGTAGCATTGATACCTTGAACCACCACAACCCGAGCCGCGTTAATAGGCTTGCCTGTGAAGTTCTTAACAAGTGTCTGGGAAGCGCCCGTATCACGCAGCAACTCAAGCCTATGCTCCACACCAGCCCACCTCACAGTGCCGTGCCCCCTATGACCACAAAAAACATCTCGGACAGGTCACGAGCCCTCCTGCGGCTTCTGCACCGACTGTGACTTCGCAACCGACTGTTTACCCCGGGCAAACGCGGAAGACATCAAAGACACACAGATGTTGCTCACTAGTGACACCACTGCTGTAGGCGGTGTGCTCGGACATGAGCGCACAATATGCCCCTTCTTTTGACACTTGAAACACTCCACTTCACTCTTGGACTTCCCGTGAGGTGGGTAAGGGCCCTGGCCTTTCTTTAACGGGAAGGGTTTCGACTTGGGATCAAAATTGGCACCAGTACTCTTAAATGGATAATTAGTTGTGTCATTAATTCGGGGGGGTGGAGTGGTACGCCCCTTGTTACCTGCCTCAGCTCTCTGTGCAGACCCGCACCCACGAATCAATGACAACCTGAGGTCAGCCAGCTCGGCCACCTCCTGCAGAGTTTAAGGTTGCTTTTCTTTCAGGTTAAGAGTCAAGTCACTGCCAGTACATTTAAAAAATTGCTCAAACAACACTAATTGCTTCACTGCATCAAAAGTAGTTGCCTTCTCCGACCTTAACCAATTCTCAAATGCATCTGACAGCTCTCTAGCGTGTTCCTGGAAAGTACTCTCCTTTCTCTTGGGAACAGCCCTAAACTTCAGCCTATAGGTCTCTGGCTGCAACTCATACGCCCTCAGGACAGACTCTTTCAACGCCTCATAATTCACACAGAAATCTAGGGGCAAAGCATCGTACGCCTTGAGTGCTTTCCCCGTCAATCGTGATGAAACAAGGGCTGCCCACTTCTCCTCGGGCCATTGGTGCTCCCGGCACTTTTTCTCAAAACGGAGAAACAATTCTGTAACTCCTATCTCATCAAACACTGGAAACAACTTTACTATATGCGACAGGGACTGGTCATGGGGTTGACCCCCCTGGACGACCCGGTTCTTCGTCACCTCTACACGAGTTTTCTCTAGGTCAATATCGCCACAATACCTTGCAGACTCAGCCTGATACCTATACTTGAGCTCAGACTCATGCTTTCGCTGCTTGAGTTTCTGCTGCTCAAGCTCAGACTGCTGCTTAAGTTTGGCGAGCTCGAGCTGAAACAACATCTCGGAAGACAAACCTTGAGGAGGGGGTGCTACTATTGGGGACCCACCCCGTGAGTCACCTAGAGGCATACCCAACCGCCAGCGGGCATCGGCCTGCGGAAACGTACCCGGCTCCGGAGCCCGAGGGGGCGCCATGATAGGAGTCGAGTGGAATGGGGGCTGGGACGAAAGTGCCCCATCTCCCGCTCCACCCGAAGCCCCATGCACCCCACCGAGCACACAGGTAACCAGCTCACCTCTCGACAAACCGCTAGCACCAGAAAACCCTAAGACCGTGGCTACACACTGCAGTCCGTACTGGTCCAGTCCCGACACCCGGTCCGCTGTCACCACCCGAACACCGTTTAACAACTCCACCTTCTCCACCTCCTCGCCTGTCTCTCGCACTGTGCCCTCACTATGCTCAGACCCGTTCAGTGACATGATGAAGTCAAAACAAAAAATTCCCAAGTCAAGACAAAAGTAGCCAAACTCTTGCGTAGCTTTATTCACAAAAAATATTCGAAGATGTTTTTGAGTGCAATACTAGGTTACCAATAAACTCCAACAATTTCCATATATCCTCAAAACAATGTCCACTGCCAACACTGCGAGAAATAAATTCAACCCCAAATGGCAATAAGATTTCTCAAAAAAAAAAAAATGCAATATTCAGTTCACTATATACTGGACTAAGGTCGCCATTTGTTACGACCGGCACTACGAAATAAACAAGGGCACTTAATATTGGACTAGAAGATAGGCTATATCTGCAACAACGGTATGCTAATTCCAAACCCTCGAACTATTACACCGGTGAACAAAACACTAAAACCCTCCAGAGTTAATCTACTGGATAACGGGGTATCAATTAACTGGGTTTTAGTGCACTTCTACAAAGGCTTTCCGGTGACGGCTAAGCCTACTCACAACAGGAGTACTTTACGTTAATAAAATGCTCTTTAGTAATAACAATGCTTTAATAAACTATAAAAAGATTTAATAAAGGAGTATATGCTTACGTTAACTTTAGTGTGAGTCTGAACTCAACACTAAACTCTTCAATGCTCTATGAAAACACTGGAAGTCTAGTCCTACAGCAAACAGATATGGAATCTTCTGAAAACGTCTGATGCTCTAAGATGCTCGTTGAATATAGAACAGAAATAATGCAGGGGCAGGACACCAAAGCGTGTATCTTAACACCTTACGAGCGGCCTATGCAGTTTATTTATGTGTACCGCCCAGCGGGGTGTTTTTAGCCAAAATAGGGCTGTTTACGTGATCATTTTCATGCCTAAATAAGACCCAGAACGTAAAACAAGTATCTATCCCTGAAAGGGCATAAACAGAGCTTTCGAATGACACCATAACGATCCTTGTATGATGGATAGTTTTCTTGCAATAACCGTGCAACGCGAGTGCAAAAAGCAGGTAATTCGGTACTTTCGGTACATAATTGAGTATGTAGCGAGTGAGAGAGGGAGGAGGGAGCTGAGATTTGTGTCAGTAGGTTCGCCGCGGTGGTCTGGAGCAGTCATACGCTCGCTAGTCTCCTGCCACCACTTGTCTCTCTCTCTCAGCCACATTACGTGCTGAAATTGCCACTCGAGTTATGTCGAGCGCCGCCACATAGTCCAGCTTTATTTAACTCGACTTAAGTGGTGAGCCGCTTTTTAAGGGTTAAATACACCAACAAGTAGGATACATAATTATATAAAACAAGGGAGTGCAACAACTCTGTGACAACACTAATAACAGCCACTCAAAACAGTACTTCCTTAGCCAAAGTAACAGCCATACTGGGTTGTGCACTATGCATCAACCTAGGCTAAAATAATACGTGAATAATTCCTAAAGCATACTCAGTTAAAGTTAATAAACACAATGCTGTCTTTATTACTAATAAAGTCTAGCAGCGGCATAAAAGGTACAAGGAGCTTAGGCAGAGCGCAAGCATGCTCGTAGCCTACTGTCTCCCCTTGAACAGATTTCCCTTATGTTCCGTTAAGTGACTAGGAGGCTCTCTTGGTAAGTCCAGATCTCAAGTATCTGGTCTTGCCCTGGCGCTCCACAAAGGTCAATAAAATGAGGTAGCAAGCATACAAGTAAGAGTAGGCAAAAGCCCTTCGCTTGTATACTGCTACACTCGCAAAGGAAAAATATGCACAAGGATTACAGGCTACCTAGCTCCGTCGAAGTCGTACAGGCTCTGACTTGCCATATACATAACTCAGACAACGACCAAAGATACCCTCCACTGTCTAGCATTAAATAGTAACAAAGAACAACTCAATAATTAGAAGCACCCAATGATAATATGACTCCATGTGACTATGACTAATAATCCCTAAAGCTAGTGCAAAACATATATGTTTGAACTGGTGCTGGTAATACGACTGGCTGACTATGGAAGTCGTATGCAGAACCAGAAGGGATGGATAAATGAATAAAGATGAGAAGTATTGGAAAGAAGGAGTTCAGAGAGAGAATCAGCAGTAAAGAGGGTTAGATTGGGGGACAAATTGCAAGGGACGTCTAGGACCAAGCACAACATACCAAGCTCTAAGGAGACACGCGGGTAGGAGCCCCCCAGCAGCAAGCTGAGACAGCGGCCCCCAATCACAGACGACTACGTCATGAAGAGCAGGCGTCATATGACGCGCCAGGCCCGCCGGCCAATCACGAGCGTGTGAACCTCCGCCCGAGCGAGGAAGGCACACGTACATACACACGCACATACTACCACCTTGCTGCTCCTTCTCGCTCTCTCTCCTTGCAATTCACACTACATATCTTATACGCTATCAATGATATAAAATACTTCCAAGTGTCATAGACAAGAAAAAAGACCACCACTGATCTGTCTGTGACAACATGAATACTAAGAAAGAAAGAACATTGTTCTACGATTATTATA
Source organism: Paralithodes platypus (assembly GCA_032716605.1). Classification (NCBI taxonomy): domain Eukaryota; kingdom Metazoa; phylum Arthropoda; class Malacostraca; order Decapoda; family Lithodidae; genus Paralithodes; species Paralithodes platypus. Next base: position 47,096,044 of record CM064480.1, on the reverse strand, counting down.
GCCCATTTCACTGCCCTGGCGAGCGCTAGCGAGTACGAGTACATTCTGGCAAGCTGGCCAGCGTAACACCATTCATTATAGTCCATTCATTATATTCCATTCATTACAGGTAGGCCAGAAATCACAAGTCCTAACCTCTGTAACTCAAAATGGGCTACAGCAAATGGGCTGTACATTTCCACACCTATTCCCTGGCTGACTCTTCTCAAATGGTAGAAATATTACCTTGATTACTCTAGTCGTATTCAAGTTATGGAAGTTAGCGGTGAAGATGTTTTGCCTACTTATAATGAATAGGGTATAGCAACCCTCCACCGAAAACAAGTTAACAAATAGAAATAATTGCATCGGAATAAGGAGGTGATTCCTTCGTGTCTACCCCCTCGGAAACCACAACTTCTGGCAATACGTTACTTAAATATATATCTACGGTTGGCCAAATATGTCATGTCTCCGTTGTCATTACGTTTTGCTCGCTGTGTGCTGTATTATGTCTGTCAGATGTTGAATAGGGTGTGTAAAGATAGGAACATGTTGTATAGCTCACTCGAAACGATGAATTCATGGTTAGATAGTGCTGATACCAATTATTGACCGACATATTCTTGGTGCCGCGACATGACTTATTTGGGCAACTGTACAACCCTGCCCCCTTTTAACCCTTTGAGGATCATGACGCATTTTAACAGTATATTTGGCTATTATTAGACCATATTAGATTAGGAAGGGTTTATGGAAGTCAGATAGTTAATTGGACAAGTCTTTACCCTTTAAACTCCCCCAGATTCTTCCTAAGCTGAATAAAATCGTCAATTAAGAGCCAGCATAAACTGTTAAAATGCGTCACGATCCTTAAAGGGTTAATCTGTGTTTAGAAAGTTTCTATTTGACTTGACCAATGGACCGATATTTCTTACTTACATATTCTTCTAAAATTATATTTGGTGAACATTTGCTTTATTGTTAGGGATGAAGATGTATTTATAATATTGTCATTCAATAATGTTAATGATGTTTTATGCATACACTACGCATTAGTGTATTTTTTTCTTCTTTCAAGTACCTAACTAGAACAAGAATGAGCTAAAGGCAAAAAAAAAAAATTAAGTTAGAAACATTGATGGGCTTAGAGGAAAAAACACAAAACAAAGAGGTGAAACACAATCTACTATGGTTTGGTATTACTTGATAGCGTAATGCATAAGTGCACGGAGTTTCGGTGTGAGTATCCTAGGTTTGAGTCCTTGGAGTGCCACATGTATTTGTTGATTTCATTAATTGAGTCTAGAAGTGAAGTTGGTTGGTTAAAAAAATATAATTACATAAAATAATCGTTGCATTATTATCTTGTAAGACGTAACTAAAGCAAATACCGCAATAATAACTTGTAATTTATGCAGTGTCTCTCATAATAACAATGAAATAGAAAATACTCTATTAATAACATGATTAAATTGTTATTGCTTCTTTCTCTATTCATTATTTTTGTATTCCTTGTAAAGTTAAGATCAATATAGAGCCACTGACATGGAATTGTGTGTGACTGGAAATTATACCTTGTTGTGTGCCAAAGTTTTGGAATACATTACTCTTGCAATTGCCTACACGCTTTGCAATTCAAAATAAAGTACACAAACTGTTTCGTATTCAGTATTGTGAATAATATAATATAATTTCAAGTATACACATGCATATATGCATACATAGCCTACGTGAGTTGCAGTTGGGATGTGTGTACATGCTTAGATTGATATGCAGGATTCGAAGTTGCATAATAAATCGTAGGCAGTGTCCACCATCCTTTAACTGTCTTCGTGGTGCGATGCATAAGGTGTTGATTTTCGGTGTGAGCGTCCTGGGTTCGAATCCACGGACTGCCACATGTGTTTGTAAATTGCATTAATCGACTTTAGGAGTATAGTTGGTTGTTGGAAGGAACATAATAAGCTGTTCAACCTGAGAAATATGACAACAATTTATTTTTAGTAAGGAAATTAAGATAATACAATATGTGCTAATACCTTTTCCTTCATCAGTAGACACGCATTTTAGTTTCTGGTTTGTCATATTTTGAGAAACTAACTTTCAGAGTTTCCCAAATATAATTATTCAATAATTTATTGACCAAACTGTAAATACAAGATGCCAATATTGAGATCAAGACGTACACAAAATATTCAGATAAAAACTTCCGATATACTGACCATGCTGGGTGTGGAATAGGATAAGTTAACCCTTCGAGTACCAACGACGTGAGTTATAGTGAAGCCATATTTTGGCTATAGGTCCTTCCTAAGCTGAATAAAATTGTCTAATAGGTGCCAGAAGATGACAAAACGAACGTCCCTGGTACTGAAAGGGTAAAACTGGTAAGCGAACACCGTACCGCCAGGCGACGATATTAGGCTTCATTCCCGCCTAAAATCGTCATTTTACGATAAATATCGTTATTACTTATTCATATACGCCTATTTTACGTCTAATAAAAATATATTAACATGTAACAGCAATAAAACAAGTGGGAATAGTGTTTAGAGGGTCAAAAACGTGAATTATTGCCGACCGTTCATTCATGAAATGTGAGCCAGATGCGACGTACACCTTCTCTCTCCCAAGTCTAGCAGCAGGGTGAGTCTCTCTCTCTCATTCTCTCTCACAACACACAGTCGGTAGGCACATGACCACACCTTAGAACCGGATTGGAGATGTTGGCACGATAAATAAACCGATAAACAAGGGAATAAGAGGAAAAATAGGTGATAATTGAAGGGGGGGAGGGGGTAGAGAAAGAGGGGGTTTTGACACATGTGGAGAAGTGATAGGAGGTATTGAGGGGAATTATCTCACTTAAACGCCTATTCTTTTGTTTTAAGTGCTACTGGGGCCTTTTAAAAGTGTTTTTAGGCCTTACATCTTAAGAGGATCGTCACCTTTGCCCACCAAAACCTCTTAAGAGTGTTCTTGCCGTTCACGGGTTAAGCTACGGCCAGATTGATTGACACTCAGCAGGTAAGGCTAGGACTGGATAGGTTAGGATGGCTTTGATTGGTTAACACACAGCAGGTAAGGCTAGGACTGGATAGGTTAGGCTAGCTTTTATTGGTTAACACAGAGCAGGTAAGACTAGGACTGGATAGGTTAGGCTAGCTATGATTGGTTGACATACAGCAGGTTAGGCTAGGACTGGATAGGTTAGGATAGCTTTGATTGGTTGACACACAGCAGGTAAGGCTAGGACTGGATAGGTTAGGATAGCTTTGATTGGTTGACATACAGCAGGTAAGGCTAGGACTGGATAGGTTAAGATAGCTTTGATCGGTTAACACACAGCAGGTAAGGCTAGGACTGGATAGGTTAGGATAGCTTTGATTGGTTGTCTCACAGCAGGTAAGGCTAGGAATGGATGGGTTAGGCTAGCTTTGATTGGGTTAACATTATAATAGGTTAAATACGGAAATGGTTGAGGGTGTATTTATTTCCTCATTTATGTATTTATATATAAACAAATAGTTTCCCCCCTAGACCTCCATCTAGGTAAACAAATAAATAAAAAATAAAATAAATCCAAGACCCTCCTTCAAGATAAATTTTTAATTTTCTCGGTAGAAATATGTCCCGGCCAAAGGCTGGTTTTCCTAAAACTACAGGCTCGCTATGGGTCGCCAGGAAAAAATCGACACCTAAATGGCACGAAAGGTCTTAAGATTGACAAATAAATGGGGTGAAAGGTCTGAAAATCGACAAACTAATGAAACGAACGTCTTAAAATCTGAAAACTAATGGGTCTAAACATAAGTAAGAAAGGGGACCAGAAAAACGACCCATATCCCCTTAAAAAATAAAATGACCATAGTGAGTGATATCTCCTCTTAACCCCTTCTGTACCGGTGACGTCTTTTTTATTTTTTCCAGCTGTTTTTAGACGATGTTATGCAGCATAGGAAGGATTTGTGGTAGTTAAAAGGGTTGGTCGAGATATTCTGAAGTATGTTTTTTGCTAGACATCTTTCCTAAACTAAATAAATCGTCTAACAGTAGCCAAAATACCACAAACGGAACGTCAAGCGGTTAATTTGGGAATCTCAGGTCGTAGGAATTGAAAGGCTTTAGTATGTTCGATCAGATTTGGATAAGCTAGTGAAATTTAGCTATGTATGTATGTATGTATGTATTTGTATGTATGTATGTACTCCGGCACTTACCACTTTTTGTTTTTCTTGTTTTTAGCAAACTTAAGATAATCTAGACAATGAAATAGGGTTGAACGGTCATGAGGGGGGGGGGGGGGGGGAATAGAACGTGGTTAACACTATCTGGTCCTACGTCTCGGCGGTTATTATGTATTTTTTTAATATTATTGACAATTTTACTTGCTTTTACCACTTTCTAGACAAATATTTTAGTTTGGTCCCTAGGCTAACAAAAAAATCCTTTCGGACTTCCTTCAAACTAAAAACTACCCACCCAAACCCCCTTCAAGCTAAATTTGTACATACATCGATAGACAAATGTCCCAGGCGAAGGCTGATTTCTTTTCAGTTACAGGGTCGCTATCGCTCGCCCACGAAAAAACATGACACCTGAAATGGGTAAAGCGGCGTATTATCGCCAAACTAATGGGGTAAAACGGCTTATAATCTTCAAAGAAATATAGCGAAAAAGGGGAAGCCAAAAATGACCTCCATCGTGCCAAATAGGGTTAAGGGAACATACTTTCAATATTCAACCCTTTCAGGATACCATGTCGCTCTCTTTCATTTTGTTATGGCTAGTATTGCAAGGTTTCTTCTTTTCTTAAGGGAGCCCACCTCGCTTGTTTTCTCTTTCTCTCCCTCTCTCTTTGGCTTGTATTCATTCGGCCCCATTCAGCCTACTGTTCTAAGACATTTACCCCCATCTAGGTGTCAATATTTTCTTGGCAAGCGATAGCGAGCCTGTAACTTAAGAGGAACCGGCCTTTGGCCGGGACATTTTTCTGTCGAAATGTACAAATTTATCTTGAAAGAGGGTCTTTGGGGGTGTTAATTTAAGCTTGATGTAGGTGTAGGGAGGAAACTGAAAAAAAAAAAAAAAATTAAGAAATAAATACGTTCATCCCCCCAAGGGGTAACAT
>CM064480.1:47073431-47085931 GCA_032716605.1 Paralithodes platypus | reverse complement strand
CCCTGGTGTGTTCACAACCCTGGCCTGGGATAACATTGACCGACTTGAAGAGACCCTAAGTGGAGCAGGTACTTCTCATAGAGTCAGTGGCATTGCTGTCCAGTCCAAGGTTGCAGGCTCTGTGCCAGAGAAAGTCCTGCCAGAGATTACCAAGTCCAAGATAAGAAGCATCACTCAGACATCATCAATGCTGCCAATATACAATGTTGGGCGGCGGGCAGGGCCACCTAGGATTGAGACTGCGTATGTCGACACTACCAAGGAAGTCCAGGATTCAAAGACAAAGAACCATATCTGGCTTCTTACTCGAATGTCAGACCATGAGGACCAGTCCATCAGCAGTTGGACTGGGTTCAACATCAAAATGCGCAGAGACATTGCAGTGGTTCAGGACACTGTAAGCTACCTGCCCACTATCAATGCTCCCGCAACAGAAATGTTCACCGTTAATGAAATCTTGGAACAAACGCATGCTATCATGCAGTCCTTACAGCTTAACAAGATTGTGTGCGTGTTTGATCAAGCACTCTATGCCAAAGCTGCCGAAGTTATCTGGAAACAAGAGAAGTTCAAGAACATTATCATCAGGATGGGCGTCTTCCACACAATCTGTAATCTCATCTCCACCATAGGAAAGAGGTTTCAAGATGCAGGTCTTAGAGATCTGTGTGTGGAATCAGGTATCATCGCAGAAGGATCAGTGTCAGGAGTGATGAACGGCAAGAGGTACAACAGAGCAGTGAGACTACACAAGCTCGTGTATGAAGCACTGATGAGGCTTGCATGGAAAGGCTTCCTTTCATGGCTAGAAGAAAACCATTCAAGGGACATACACCATCTAGATGAAACACTGAAGGACATCAACAGCTTTCACAGCAATGTGTCTCGGGGACTCTTTCAAGAGCTGATGGAGAGTGAATCATGCACACATATCATGAAGCTTTTCCAAGTTTATCTTGAGACCCTCAGAGATGAACACAACCTCTCAGCATTCTGGATGTCATACCTGGACATGGTTGAGATCATGCTGGACTTAATTCGAGCCTCCAGAGAAGGCAACTGGATGCTCCACCTAGGAGCAATCCGACAGATGATACCGTGGTGTTTTGCCTATGACAAAGTGAACTATGCCCGGTTCCTAACCTACTACTATGCCTTGATGTCTCGACTGCCCATTGAACACCCAGAGGTCCATGAACACTTCATGCAAGGTGGCTTTTCGGTCCAGATCGGTAGCAAGAATCCCTTTGGACGGATCCCTGTGGACCAGACAATCGAAGAGACGATCAACAAAGACACCCAGACACCAGGGGGCACAAAAGGCTTCAGCCTGAAAGGCGGAGCTGTCGCCAGGTACTACCTGACATCGGAGTATCGCAGCAGGTACTTAAGGCAGCTCAGGACTATGGTAGTAGGCCAAAAGTATACTGACTTCAGCCACCCAGACCTACAGATGCCCAGGATTAGAAGAGATGAGGCCGATGTCCAATCTTTAGTTCAACTGATGGAGACCAGCTGGTTGAACCCCTTCAACGCAGAGCAAGAAGATCTTGTCAGTTTGTCAACTGCGACTATGGCACCACCAGAAGTTGTCAAAGACCTTCTAGGGGCCTACAGAATAGGAGAGGATGCATATCAAGCCTTCAAGGAAGAGCGCCTGGAGATCGATACGCCAACTATACAGTTTCATGACACGATGACGAAGACGAAACTGAGAACGTTCACTAACATCAGAATGAAGCCACGCTCACAAGACCATGCCAAGGAGGTTATCTTAACACCTTACGAGCGGCCTATGCGGTTTATTTATGTGTACCGCACAGCGGGGTGTTCAGCCAAAATAGGGCTGTTTACGTGATCATTTTCATGCCTAAATAAGACCCAGAACGTAAAACAAATACCTATCCCTGAAAGGGCATAAACAGAGCTTTCGAATGACACCATAACGATCCTTGTATGATGGATAGTTTTCTTGCAATAACCGTGCAACGCGAGTGCAAAAGCAGGTAATTCGGTACTTTCAGTACATAATTGAGTATGTAGCGAGTGAGAGAGGGAGGAGGGAGCTGAGATTTGTGTCAGTAGGTTCGCCGCGGTGGTCTGGAGCAGTCATACGCTCGCTAGTCTCCTGCCACCACTTGTCTCTCTCTCTCAGCCACATTACGTGCTGAAATTGCCACTCGAGTTATGTCGAGCGCCGCCACATAGTCCAGCTTTTTTTAACTCGACTTATGTTGCTCGCCGCTAAATAAGGGTTAAAGGCTGACAGGAACCTATTTGGCCAGATGATCCTTGTTGCCGAGAACAGAAAGCTCAAAATGAGTGATGTCTTGGCTCATCCCCTGGGGCCTTTGCCTCTGGCACTTGCCAGCGGTGATGGGTCTCTCCGCAAGACCAACAAGGCTGCCCTCGCAAAGGAGTTAGAGAGGAATGTTTCTCCTGCAGAAGTGATACCCGAGCCCTCTGCTACCATAATTGATGGGATGAGCCTGGTCCACAAACTGAAGGGAAACGACAAAACTTTTTCACAGCTTGCAGGTACAGCACTGAGTCACGCTGTTCATGAAGGTGCTAAGAGCAGGCGCATTGATGTTGTGTTTGATATCTACAAGGAGACATCCATCAAGGATGCAGAACGAGCCAAAAGAAGTGCAGGCACAGGAATTCATTTCAAGAACATTCAACCTGGGCACAACATCCAGCAGTGGAGAAAGTTACTCGGTAGTTCCTCCAACAAGGCAAGTCTTATCAAGTTCTTGGTAGAAGAATGGAAGGCACCACAGCACAGGGAGAAGCTCAAGGACAAGGAGCTGTATGTCACATGTGAGCAGCGCTGCTTCAAGATCACCAAAGAGCAGTGGGAAGAGGCTCCTGAGCTTAAGTCAACTCAAGAAGAAGCAGACACACGCCTTCTTCTCCATGCACTTCATGCAGCAGAATCTGGGAACAAGTCTGTCATCATCACTGCAGAAGATACAGACGTCATGGTGTTGTGTCTTGGCATGTGCCACAAGATCCCATCCCATCTGTTCCAGAAGTGCGGGACGAAGAACCGGACAAGATTCCTGGATATCACCACACTGAGCCGCACACTGGGAGGCAGCGTGTGTGATTCATTGATTGGTATGCATGCCTTTACAGGCTGTGATACCGTCAGTGCATTCGCTGGCCGAGGGAAGATGACACTCAAGCAGGTGAAGATGGACAAGACATACCAGCATGCTTTTCACGAACTTGGACGCTCATGGGAAGTGTCTCCTGAACTCTTTGAGAAGCTACAGGAAATCACCTGCCACATGTACCTACCATCTACCCACACAACTAAGGTAAACAAGCTTCGGTATGAGCTGTTCTGTGCAAGACGTGGAGAGGTAGAGTCAAGTCAACTCCCTCCTTGTGAGGACTGCCTCTTCATGCATGCACTGCGTGCAAACTACCAGGCTGCGATCTGGAGGAGAAGTCTTCAGAGCCAGCCATTGCTTGCGAACCCAACAGACTGCGGTTGGATGACAGATGAGGACGGTAAGCTTGCCGTCAACTGGATGCGAGGCTCACCAGCACCAGATGCTGTTATGCAGCTACTGTCTTGCAAGTGTGTGCGGTCATGCGAACTCCCTAAGTGTACTTGCCTCAGCAATGGTCTAAAATGCACGGACATGTGCAGGTTACAGACATGTCAGAACAAGGCTATTGAAGAAGAGCCGGTGGCACAACAGTCAGATTCCGAGTCTGACGTAGATGATATTTAGGAGTAGTAATTTGCCATAATAGTATGTACAAGCCCATGGCATGCTTAGTGTGTATTTACAGGACTTGTATTAAATGTGACAATTACTATATGCATTTTGTTGACATTTAGGCATTCCTGTCCCCAAATTTGACATTTTAAAAAATTTCGGAATTTTCGGTAGGGTATGTCTATTCAAGAAGTGATAACGACCATTAAGCTACCAATGTGCAAGGGCTATCATATCAAAACATAAACTAGAGACATGTAGCAAGCTAAAAACACCTAAGAGAATTAGTCACCCCGGGTGGTACCGATATCCCAAAATTCGGGTCTTGGCTCATGGACTAAATAGGAGTTCACTCACATCATGAGTATGTGCGAAATAAGGGTTATTAATCTTGTTTCTTTACTTTGAGAGATAATGAAACAAATCTTTGCTTCAAGATTCTTAGGCGAACAGTATGAGATGCTTCGCTTGTCTATTTATATTTACTAATTTGTTTTTTATGTACCCTTTCTTTTTTACCTGGCGAATTTGCAATTGGTCGCCATAAACTTGAGAACTCTACTTTGAGCATATTAGTTAACGGTACTGTATCTGAATAACTTGTTTCCATTGGAAAAACAAACTCCAGAGACAATACACAGTATCATCAACCAATCAGCTGGCAATAAAGTTTTCTAGCCCAAAGAGAACTAGTAAAAATTCGCCAATTTAAAACAAATAGACTATATTAAGGTCCCCTATTTGTATGCTAGAGTTTGGCACGAGCCAATTGCTTAATTAGTCAGACCCAACCTGTTTTACGGGACGCGTCTCTAAGCTTTAGTACATAGGTGGAGTTTAGTTTGCATTAGAGAACAGACACACCAGGTGTAGCAGTTTAGTTACATTTTGAATGTATTACATTTTACCACCTCTTCCTCTCATGTGGTGAAATTTATTTTTGTAATAATTATATATTAGTATTATTTAATATTGATATTATTGGTATTATTTGTAGTAGTAGTAGTAGTAGTGGTAGTAGTAGTTGTACTAGTAGCAATAGTAGTAATTCATAGGGGGGACAAAAATGCTCAATACGTAAGGTAACTTAGTATGGACAAAATACATATGTGATGCGCTTGCAGTACGAGTAAAGAGTAAAGGTTCTCCTGATTATAGAGTTTTACGAGAGAAAGGCTTTAGATCAAAGTGAAAGTGTAAACAGACATACGGCAAATTAAATCAGATCAAATATAAATATATATACTGAAGAATAATACTAACGCAGAGCAATTTCAAGAGCGGCAAGGGAATTGATTCCCTCCTTGAGGATTTAGACGCGTTTTAGCAGTGTATTCTGGCAATGATGAGACGATTTTAGGCAGTTTAGGAAGGATATCTAGGAGTAAAAGAGGCAAACACTATCTCTTTTAACCCTCTAACTTAGCAAATCCCTTCCTAAACTGAATAACATCGTTTAAGGATAGGCAAAATAAAAGGAAGATATGCGTCCTCAAACACTGAAGGGGTTAAGATTGCAAAAGTCGGCAGGAATGGAGGTGGATGAGGGAAAGTTATTTATGATCATTGCCTTGTAAAGAGTACGAAAGGTGTATGTGGCGATGGTAATGGTAAGACAGGGACCACATAATGGGACAGGACAATGGAAATGGTAGTAGGGGACAAAGAACAGAATTGACCTTTGTGAATTGGAACGGACGAAATTACGTGAAGAGAGATAAGACATGTTCGGAGTTTGACACAAACAAAGGGAAATTACATTATACAAACTCTCTGTTAATAAAAAAAAAAATTGTTAGGGAGTTAACTTTGGAATGAGAGAAGAAATGTGAAATACTAATGATGCAAGTGAAAGTGAGATCACAAGTTGATAGGGTATACATACCTGTACCAACAAAAATAAAAAAATCAGAATCTCAACAAGAAAAATGGAAAACACAAACTGTTAGAAATCAAAATTACATTATACAATGGCCACCTCTGATCCTAAACAACTCAAACAAGAAAAAAACAAAAAAACTTGATCATTCATTAGCCTTTATCGTCGATGCAAGTAAACACTGATGTAAACATGCAATTAAGCAGCTTTGTATTGCGTGGCGAACAACTCCATACGACAAGAGTGAGAGCTGGTCCTATCCAGTGAGGTTTGACATCCTCTACCCAACCTTAGCCGTTTCTTTCTGTCTCGTTTCCTGTACTACTTTCCTTCTCGGTGCTTGCGAGATCGCCCGATTGGGTGGTACTGCAAGAGGAGCTGCGGACGGTAGGGGCATTGGCCCAAAGGTGTAGGACCATGTTCTGATGTTTCCCTCCCCCGCTGCCCTCTCAGAGACATATCTCATCTCATTGGGCATCTGGATGGCTTTGGTCTCACGGACTCGGGATTGCTCGGCCAGAAAATCTGGGGAACTACAACAACAAAAACAACTCCAGATGACAATGTTTGTGCAGGAGAGTATTGTGAACTATATCAAATATGTGGAACTACAACAACATAAACAACTCCAGATGACAATGTTTGTGCAGGAGAGTATTGTGAACTATATCAAATCTGTGGAACTACAACAACATAAACAACTCCAGATGACAATGTTTGTGCAGGAGAATATTGTGAACTATATCAAATCTGTGGAACTACAACAACATAAACAACTCCAGATGACAATGTTTGTGCAGGAGAGTATTGTGAACTATATCAAATCTGTGGAACTACAACAACATAAACAACTCCAGATGACAATGTTTGTGCAGGAGAGTATTGTGAACTATATCAAATCTGGGGAACTACAACAACAAAAACAACTCCAGATGACAATGTTTGTGCAGGAGAGTATTGTGAACTATATCAAATTGAAATACTTAGTGTTCTTTAGAATTGTTGTGTCAATCCAAACTAGATTAGTTTTCTTTTTGACTAACCGCTTGTTTTGCTATCTTCTTTATGTAGCGGAACAGGCGGATAACTGCTAATACGTTCCATTCTGTTGATGACATCCATTTTAACAGGCCACGTGTCTGAAGCTTAAGTCGTTCTGCTTCTTATATACGAAGCGTACACCTTTCTCTAAAGTAAAACTATGATATGCTAATTATTAACCTCTTGTCATTTTATGGTTTGCCAGAATGAATATGGCAACGTGACAAATAGACTCTAGTGATTATATTAGCGTTGCCAGGTACACTCGGATATCATAGTCTCTAGCCCCCTCCTAAGAATTAGTGGACTCCCTGCGTTCTTCTTTATGCGATTATAATTATCTGGATTGATTTTTGGATAAAACTAGCTTGATTTGCAATAAATAAATATATTTTTGTTTGTAATTGATGTATAGAAAATAGTCCACTCATAAATTCGTTTCCAGAGATATATACAATATATACTGTACTTCCATAAGTATAGATAGGTAAATTCCACGAATATTTATGAGCGGGCTAGAGACTATGGTATTCGAGTATACTTGATATGCAGACGATGCCTCCTCTGTTCCCACGGCAGGTACCTTAGACCCCAGTAGCTGAGACCCTGGGGGCTAATAAATTATTCCCGCGAAGGCCACCTGAATACTGGTGTGGGGCTTCACTATCATCGTCCAGAGGTGGGTGTAGACTTGTGTAAACTTGGGTATTTCTATTATACACTACTTGTTTACCTTATTTTAATACACACACACACACACACACACACACACACACACACACACACACAGACAAACACACACACACACACAACCCCCCCCCCCCCCACACGCACACACGAACCAACAACTATTTGGGTATCACAGTGTTCAGACGATCCAGTTTTTTTATTCTAAAGAGAGGTGGAAAACTCCGTCGTTAAAGTTACTGTTGTCTTTTTTGTTTTCAAATTCCTCTTAACTCAGAATTTGGCGGATATCTATATATAATCTATTAAATTTTATTATAATTTTATCAGATTTTCTATTTTTCACTTTCCCAATTCTATTGCTCTTCAATGCAATATTAGTGTAATATTTCTGATTTCTTATGACCCCGTTATAAAGTAACCGAATTTAAATGTCTTACGTAATAATATATCCAAGTCTGGAATGAAGAAGGCTCGCAGAGTAATTAACCACTTCAGTACCGGTGACGGCCTTTCCAATATATTCAGGTAACTATTAGACGATTTTATTCAACTTAAGAAGGACGTCTACCAACTAATAGGCTACAGGATATCTAACTTAACCCTTAACCCTTCAAAATCATCAAAGATATCGACAATATGAACTGTAATAAATATTTCACTATCGACCAATCAAATTACACGCGGGGGAACAGTAGCAAAATTATTGGTAAATCTTTTAACTGACACCAGTCTCAGAATTTCCTCTTCAATCGAGTTGTCAGCTTGTGTAATGGGCTTCCCCGAGATGTCATCACCGTTGATTCTTTTAAACGTCACCTAGACAAACACCTTGCCTTAAATCCACAACTGACTGCATATGTAAATTAATTTAGTTTTTTTTTCCTCTATCATATTACTAACATTTGTCCCCTACTAACATCTAATGCTACCACGGACATTTGTCCCAGGGCAGTCTTCCCTTTCTATTTTTCCCTTACCCTCTCTAAGCTACTGTTTGGACACATGACCATCAGTGTTTTGGAGGGAAAGCAGCCTTGAGGGGTGACTGGGCCTGTTGTTGCTTGATTTCAGTTGTACTCCTTTGTACCTTTTACTACTACACATCCTTCTTAAACTGCACATAATCGTCTAAATATAGCTAGAATAATATTAAAAGAGAGAGAAAGAGTCAGATTCAGAGTGAGTTATTGAGTGTGAGTGACCGAAACTTGATTGAAGACAAGAGAGGGGTAGACCCAGACCGAGAAGTGATTGAAGAAACTTTATGGAAAAAGTAAAGTGGATATTGGTTGGCCATGTTAGGGAGGGTTTATCTTGGTGGGTGTTTGCATGCCTAGAGTCTTTGTCGAGGGATTTAGAGAGTCTAACGAATAACAAAAACAAAGACAAATTGGTGGTGAACTAAATACAATTTCACATTGTATTCTAAGAAGGGATCTACCAAGAGTTTAGTTTTGCGAACATTGTGTTCAGCTTCCGAACACAAAATGTTTTTCATTTGTAGAAATTAAAAATAATGCTAATAACTTCAGACTGTTACAAATTGAATTTGATTAATATAAATATTGTTATGCCAGTTTTTTTTACTGGGGTTTAATTGGACAATGGTAGGTTCTTACTTGACTGGAGAAACTAAAGCCAAACTACACATGCACAAAAGTCGTAAAGGATAAATATAATACTGAATACACACATGAGTTTTCTTTTTAAGCAGATGGGTGAGGTTAACTATGAAGTAGATACGCCTGATTGTCGCATAGCCTCCCAATGCTGCCCTAGTAAAATGCAACAGCCCTACCATAGACCGACTGTATCTGGCCGTGGCGCGGAAGGCGGTGATGCTGCGCAGGCAGATATAGTTGCAAGGAATGCGGGGGTGCGCATGTACGGTATCGGCGGGGAAGCATTAGCAATTATGAACTGTGGGAGTGACTGCACAGGTGGTACAGATTGTCCCTCTCATGACCTGGCTGTTCTAGGGACAAAGGTGGAGAAGGAGTGTAGAAACTGCGGTCCCGGCGGGGTTGTGGGAGGGCACTAAGCTTGTTGTTCTTCGAGATAAGTTGCAACCTCTTGTTCCTAAGCGTCAAGAGATGTTTTTTTTTTTTTTTTTAAGAGACAATGAACGGAGGAAAGAAAAACACAGATACAACAAAAAGGTCCATGTGCCTAAAGGCATCCTCCATTCATAAAATGTTTGTAACAACTGGATTTAAACATTTGTAGATTGTAAGTTTGTGGAAAGCAATTCGAGGGAAGTGAATTCCAAAGAGTAGTAGCTCTGGGGATAAATGAATTCTGATAAGCAGAAGTTCTGCATTGTGGAGGAGAAAGTGTAAATTCAAGGGCGCTCTCAGCTGCCCTAATTCTACGGGGAAAGATGTGGAGAGGCGGCACAATTGAAGCAAGTTCCTCGGAACAATTGCTGTGAAAATATCTGTAGAATAATGCAAGGGAGGCAACATTTCTTCGTATGGATTATGTAGGAAGGTCCTGTGTGATTGCAGGGTTATTGATTAATCTAATAGCTGTATTTTGAATTTTGTCCAACTGCCTCAATGCAACCACTCCACTTCCACCCCACAGAGGTGAACAGTAATCCATCTGAGAACGCACATGACTTTTATATTACGGCCAACTGCTCGTCAGTGAAGAATTCTCGAACTCTGTACAGGAGTCCCAGTTTTTTAGAGGCATTCTTAGCAATGCCTCTAACATAATGTGTCCAGCTCAAGTTAGTAGTTAATGTTTCACCGAGAATGTCAATACTAGGGGAAGTGGGAATATTTACATCATTAAAAAATATATGGGAGTCAGTGAGATTCTGTCGGTTAGAAAATTGAATGTACTTGGTTTTCTGTGCATTAAAGGAAACTAGATTCTTTTGTCCCCATTCATTAATTCTAGAAAGGTCCTGGTTCAGAGAAATTGCAGTGTTTATTTTTGAATTTATAAGATCGGGTTGGGTGAAAGAATTGGTAAATGTGAAGGAACTGTGGAGTGTTGAGTCATCTGCGTAGGAATGTATTGGATTATGAGTGGTAGATATGAGATCATTGATATGAATGAGGAACAGAGTTGGGGCCAAAACTGATCCCTGGGGAACACCAGCATTTATTGAGTGAAATTGAGAATAAAGGCCATCTACCATTACACATATTTTTCTGTTATGAAGATAAGAAGAAATTAGTGGAACTAATGATGCAAGGCCGTAGTGTGACATCTTCGACAATAAGGATTGATGCCAGACTCTATCAAATGCCTTTGATATATCCAGTGCTATTGTATGTGTTTCAGCATGTTGGTCTGTAGCTTGGTTGATTTTATGCATAAGAAGGCAAAGAATGTCTGCAGTTGATCGACATCGTCTAAAACCATATTACCTATCACTGATTAATTTATTATTCTCAAGATGCTTAATTATGTGATTATTTAATATAATTTCAAAGACTTTACCAAGAGTGGAAGTTATAGCTATTGGTCTGTAGTTTGATGGATCTGAAGAGCACCTTTTTTAGGAACTGGATGGATGTTTGCTTCTTTCCAGGGTACTGGGAAGCATGAGGTATGAGTACACAGACGGAAACATTTTGCCAATACAGGAGCGAGCACCAAGGAGCAATTCTTAAGTACTATTGGAGGAATTTCATCTGGACCAGGAGCCTTATCTACTGAGAGATTCTGCAAAATAGTTTTGACATGTCTGGTGTGGATCTTAAGTGAGGGAATTTCAGGCGAATTAAAATTAAGTACAGGGACATCTTGATTTATTTCATCTAAGGTTCAGTTGGTGGAGAAAATATCCGCAAGAAGGTTAGCTTTACCTCGTGGGTCACTTATAAGATTGCCAGTCGGAGATTTTAATGGTGGAATGGATGAAGCAGTAGTGAAGTTGGATTTGAATGAGTTAAGAGTAGACCAAAATATTTTGTTATCATTTGGATTATTTAGAAGTTTATTTGCCTGCTTGTGGAGAAAGTTTGATTTAGTTAGGTTTAATACAGTTTTGGCATGATTTCTGATGTTTCTAAAGTAATTAACGGCTTCATGTGTTTTTGATCTTGTGTATGCATTGTAGGCTATTGCTTTCTGTTCAGTTACTCTAGCACAATTATGGTCAAACCATTTAGGTGAATTAGATCTTTTACTGTACTTTTGATGAGGAATAAAAGTTTCCATTCCAATTTTTACAAAATCTTGTATGTGGCCCAAGGTGGAGTGTGCATCATTAGAAAAGAAAGAGGTCCAGGGAATATCAATAAAGACACCTTGAAGACCCTCCCAGTCTGCCCTATCGTATGCCATATAGTCACCATAAACAGGTTCAGAGTGGGAAGGTGTGGTAGGTGATAGACAGGTGGCCTGTATCAGACAGTGATCAGAAGATCCAAGCGGGGACCTCACTGTAACATCATCATTTTCTGAATTGGTTGTTAAAAATAAGTCCAGTAGGTGGGAATTATGATTAGGATTATCTGGTACACGGGTTGGTTGGTTGACTAGTTGAGTGAGATTAAATGAGTCTGCAAATAGCTCACATTCAAGACCAGCATCATCAGTCCTGGCTGAATGAGTGAGCCATTCAACATTATGGACATTAAAATCACCCAACACAGTGATTTCAGAAGAAGCATTTAAGTTGAGGACACTGAGTTGTGAGGACAGAGAATCAAAAAGACTTTGCTCTGGAGGAGTATTTGGGGAACGGTAGATGTTTACTAGGCTGCGGCAGTACGTCTGCATGTTTGTTGGTTCTACAGGCCTGATGTACGGGGTGGCACCCGACATGGAGGCTGGAGACAGTGCAAGGCTCAAGTTGGCTCCCTACCGTATAAATCCTGCTCGACAGCCTGTTGTGAAAGCAGAGCTGGACTACATGTTGGAAAAGGGTCTGAGGGATAAGGGATATCGTGAGTGGTCGTTGCCAGTAACTTTGCAACCTGAGTTGAGTGGCAAGATCCGTGGTTGTGTTGATTGCAAGAGTGTTGGTGCATCATCCCTGACAGACGCCTATACCTTATCCTGAGTTGACGACCCCATAGACCGCATCGGGGCTGCCTCGTTTATCACTAAGGTAGAAATAGTGAAAGCTTATTGGCAGGACCCGTTGCCGGAGAGAGCGAAGAGAAGTGCCAGTCTTGTGATGGACTGGG